>JAWPHD010016291.1:0-50644 GCA_037043455.1 Cyrtodaria siliqua
GCAAAGAATAGGGCCACTGCAGATCCCGTTGGAGGGGAAGGGCCAGCAGAGCTTATGGGATGGTGTGTTGTCCGTCTTCCGTCGTCCGTCGTCTGTTGTCCGTCCGTTAACTTTTCTTCAAACGACTTCTGCTCAGAAACCGCTTGTCTAATTTTGACCACACTTCACATGGATGATCCTTAGATGAATGGTTTTTAGATTTGTTAAAATTAGGTCAGCGCTACATTCAAGATGGCTGCCATTACCATATATGGTCAAAACCTTAAAAAATCTTTTCCAGAACCGCTGGACATATTTCAACAGTTTTTCTTTTAAAATGATCGCCAACGCCTAGACTATCAAGTTTGTTCAAATAAAGTCCCCGGGGTCAAAAATGGCCGTGCCCCGGGGGTCCAAAGTTTGTATATTGAGGTTTTGCATGTTTTTCATATAGACATACAGGAAAAAACTTTAAAAAATCTTTTTTGAAACCACAAGGCACAGAGCTCTCATGTATTACATGCAACATCAGCTTATGATCCTCTACTAAGTTTGTTCAAATGGTGACCCTGGGATCAAATTTGTCCCCGCCCCAGGGGTCAGAGTTTTACATAGACTTATATAGGATTTTTTTTTTAAAAATCTTCTTCTCGGAAACTACAACAGCCAGAGGTTTGATATTTTGCATTTACTATAAGCTTATGGTCCTTTACCAAATTTGTTCAAATGGTGACCCTGGGGTCACATTTGGCCCCGCCCCAAGGGTCACATGTTTTACATAGACATGTATAGGGAAAAACTTAAAAAATCTTCTCTGAAACTGCAAGAGCCAGAGGTTTAATATTTTGCTGTTGCTATAAGCTTATGGTCCTTTACCAATTTTGTTCAAATGGTGACCCTGGGGTCACATCTGGCCCCGCCCCGGGGGTCACAGTTTTACATAAATGCTTGTATAGGGAAAAACTGAAAAAAATCTTCTTCTCTAGAACTGCAAGAGCCAGAGGTTTAATATTTTGCATTTGCTATAAGCTGATGGTCCTTTACCAAGTTTGTTCAAATATTGACCCTCGGGTCACATTTGACCCTGCCCCAAGGGTCACATGTTTTATAACATGTATAGGGAAAAACTTAAAAAATCTTCTCTGAAACTGCAAGAGCCAGAGGTTTAATATTTTGCATTTGCTATAAGCTTATGGTCTTCTACCAAGTTTGTTCAAATGGTGACCCATTGGTCACATTTGGCTCCACCCTGGGGGTCACAGTTTTACTTAGGCTTGTATAGGCAAAAACTGAAAAAAATCTTCTTCTCTGGAACCACATGGCACAGAGCTCTCATGTATTACATGTAGCATCAGCTTAATATGGTCCTCTACCAAGTTTGTTCAAATGGTGACCCTGGTGTCAAATTTGGACGCGCCCCGGGGGTAACATTTGTTTTTAAAAAGAAGATTTTTTTAATTTTTTTTTTTTAATTTGAATTATTTTTTTTTAATTTTTTTTAAATTTTTTTTTTTAGCTCTACTGATCAGAGATCAGCAGAGCTTATGCCGTGGTGCGGCGTCCGTCGTCCGTCTGTCCGTCCGTCCGTCCGTTAACTTTTATTTGTAGCGACTACTCCTCTGAAACAACTGGATGGATATTCATAAAACTTTACAGAAATGTTGCCCATGAAGTCTAGTTGATCCTAGCAAAAATTCATGTTGATGTGAAATCCAAGATGGCCGCCAAAGCTAAAAATAGATTTTTTAAATTCAAGTTTGTAGCGACTACTTCTTGAAAACTATAAGTGATATTGATAAGGGACTTTTTCTAAAATGATCAGCATGACATGATGTTGGTCCTTGTCGAAAATCGTTTTGATTTGACGTTAAACATGGCTGCCAGCGGCCATCTTTGTTTACATAGAGTTATATAATGAAAACTTGTAGCGACTACTCCTCTGAAACTACTTGACGGATTTTCATGAAACTTCACAGGAATGTTGCTCTTGATGTCTAAATGATCCTAGCAAAATTTCAGGTCGGCCGGAAATTCAAGATGGCCGCCACGGCTAAAAATAAATTTTCAAAATACAAGTTTGTAGCGACTACTTCTTGAAAACTATAAGTGATATTGATATGGGACTTTTTCTAAAACGATCAGCATGACATGATGGTTATCAGAGTCGAACATTATTTTGATTCGACATTAAACATGGCTGCCAGTGGCCATCTTTGTCTACATAGAGTTATATAATGAAAACTTGTAGCGACTACCCCTCTGAAACAACTGGATGGATTTTCATGAAACTTCACAGAAATGATGCTCTTGATGTCTAATTGATCCTAGCAAAATTTCAGGTCGGCCGGAAATTCAAGATGGCCGCCATGGCTAAAAATAGATTTTCAAAATACAAGTTTGTAGCGACTACTTCTTGAAAACTATAAGTGATATTGATATGGGACTTTTTCTAAAATGATCAGCATGACATGATGGTTATCCGAGTCGAACATTATTTTGATTCGACATTAAACATGCATACATGTGATACTTTCAGGACCTCAATCTGGGAGTTTAGTGATTTTTTTAAGGGAGATTCATGCAAAAATCTGGGAGGTTTTTTCGCGGACTATTTTTAGCGCGCGAGCAGTATTTTATACCCAAATTCCATAAACGAATACCTAAAAATACACTTTTAAACAAGTTTCTTCATTGATGTCAGGGGAGATAACAAGAATGAATAAAAACAGTTTTTAAACAATATTTTATTAGCTCTACTGATCAGAGATCAGCAGAGCTTATGCCGTGGTGCGGTGTCCGTCGTCCGTCTGTCTGTCTGTCTGTCTGTCTGTCCGTCCGTCCGTTAACTTTTTTTTTGTAGCGACTACTCCTCTGAAACTACTGAATGGATTTTCATGAAACTTTACAGAAATGTTGCCCATGAAGTCTAGTTGATCCTAGCAAAAATTCATGTAGATGTGAAATCCAAGATGGCCGCCAAATCTAAAAATAGGTTTTTAAAAAACAAGTTTGTAGCGACTACTTCTTGAAAACTCTAAGGGATATTGCTATGGGACTTTATCTAAAATGATCAGCATGACATGATGTTGGTCCTTGTCGGAAAATCGTTTTGATTCGACGTTAAACATGGCTGCCAGCGGCCATCTTTGTTTACATAGAGTTATATAATGAAAACTTGTAGCGACTACTCCTCTGAAACTACTTGACGGATTTTCATGAAACTTCACAGGAATGTTGCTCTTGATGTCTAATTGATCCTAGCAAAATTTCAGGTCGGCCGGAAATTCAAGATGGCCGCCACGGCTAAAAATAGATTTTTAAAAATAAGTTTGTAGCGACTACTTCTTGAAAACTATAAGAGATATTGATATGGGACTTTTTCTAAAATGATCAGGATGACATGATGTTGGGTCCTTGTCGAAAATCGTTTTGATTCGACGTTAAACATGGCTGCCAGCGGCCATCTTTGTTTACATGGAGTTATATAATGAAAACTTGTAGCGACTACTCCTCTGAAACTACTTGACGGATTTTCATGAAACTTCACAGGAATGTTGCTCTTGATGTCTTATTGATCCTAGCAAAATTTCAGGTCGGCCGGAAATTCAAGATGGCCGCCACGGCTAAAAATAGATTTTTAAAAAATAAGTTTGTAGCGACTACTTCTTGAAAACTATAAGAGATATTGATATGGGACTTTTTCTAAAATGATCAGCATGACATGATGGTTATCCGAGTCAAACATTATTTTGATTCGACGTTAAACATGGCTGCCAGTGGCCATCTTTGTTTACATAGAGTTATATATTGAAAACTTGTAGCGACTACTCGTCTGAAACTACTTGACGGATTTTCATGAAACTTCACGGGAATGTTGCTCTTGATGTCTAATTGATCCTAGCAAAATTTCAGATCGGCCAGAAATTCAAGATGGCCACCACAGCTAAAAATAGATTTAAAAAAAATAAGTTTGTAGCGACTACTTCTTGAAAACTATAAGTGATATTGATATGGGGACTTTTTCTAAAATTATCAGCATGACATGATGGTTATCCAAGTCGAACATTATTTTGATTCAATGTTAAACATGGCTGTCAGCGGCCAACTTTGTTTACATAGAGTTATATAATGAAAACTTGTAGCGACTACTTCTCTGAAACTACTTGACGGATTTTCATGAAACTTCACAGGAATGTTGCTCTTGATGTCTAATTGATCCTAGCAAAATTTCAGGTCAGCCGGAAATTCAAGATGGCCGCCACAGCTAAAAATAGATTTTCAAAAAACAAGTTTGTAGCGACTTTTTCCTGAAAACAAAATCAATCAGTAGAGCTTCAAGGTCATTGACCTCTTGTTTAATAACCAATGATAAACATGTTCGCTGTTCATTTCGCTGTTGTTTGGTTATGCTCAATAATCTACTTTAATACTTACAGACAGTGTCCCTTTAAAGTTTGTTGTTATATTTTCGTACTTACAAAACATAAAAATATTGAGAAAGTAAGAGATTAAAAAAAACTAAAAAAATTTTTTTTTTTTTTTTTACCCCACCCACTCCACCAAATATTGGCCGCGATTTTCAAAAACGGCCGTGCAAAAGACGGCTGCACGGTTGGCTGCATAATAACTTCCCCTCTGGAAAATAACCGATAGTATGAATCAAATTGAGTTCGATGTACAATAGTACGAATCTAATCGACGTACGAAGTACGAAATTTCGTAGGAGTTGTCGTTCTTGAATTCATTCTTAGTTCTATTTCTGCTTATCAGCGAGTATTGATTCGAGAAAAAAATGTGTTTTTTAACTTGAAAAACACCCCCATCTTGATTACAAATGTTTGAGACCCCATCTTGATAGATTTATTTCAGATACCCACCCCTATTCCCCACAACTCAATTGTGTTTAATTAAATCATACATACTCATCAAATTCACGTTGACAAAGTCTACTTTCGTTTTCGCTATTCACTTTAACAACCTTGTAAATAAATGACGCCGGCAATTTGTTTCAAGTCGTATCTAACCTGTTTAATTACATCATTAAAGACTTCATAAGTGTGCTGCTAATCCTTTGGTAAGATCAATTAAGCCAATAAACTGTTTGCAAATAACAGTTTCACCCACTTTCCCCCAGGCTATTGATCCAGGTCAAATCTGCCGTCAAATCTAGGTATGTCACGTGACGGTCTCGCGAATCTCGAGACAATAACATCAAGTTGGGCAGGTAATAGACCGATGATTTTCGAAAAATCGATTTTAGCAATTTTACGGGAGTTTTTCACACAATTCCGTGGGGCCGGGAGGAGGGTTAGAATTCCGTGAGATTTCATGTCACGCCGTGAGGTATCACATGTATGAACATGGCTGCCAGTGGCCATCTTTGTTTACATAGAGTTATATAATGAAAACTTGTAGCGATTACTCCTCTGAAACTACTTGACGGATTTTCATGAAACTTCACAGAAATGTTGCTCTTGATGTCTAATTGATCGTAGCAAAATTTCAGGTCGGCCGGAAAATTCAAGATGGCCGCCATGGCTAAAAATAGATTTTCAAAATGCAAGTTTGTAGCGACTACTTCTTGAAAACTATAAGTGATATTGATATGGGACTTTTTCTAAAATGATCAGCATTACATGGTGTTGGTCCTTGTCAAAAATCATTTTGATTAGATGTTAAACATGGCTGTCAGCGGCCATCTTTGTTTACATAGAATTATATAATGAAAACTTGTAGCGACTACTCCTCTGAAACTACTTGACGGATTTTCATGAACTTCACAGGAATGTTGCTCTTGATGTCTAATTGATCCTAGCAAAATATCAGGTCGGCCGGAAATTCAAGATGGCCGCCACGGCTAAAAATAAATTTTCAAAAAACAAGTTTGTAGCGACTACTTCCTGAAATCAAAATCAATCAGTAGAGCTTCAAGGTCATTGACCTGTTGTTTTTTTTTAATTTTTAATTTTTTTTTTTAATTTTTTTTTGATTGATTTGAATTTTTGATTGATTTTTTTTTTTTCATTATCTTTTTAATTACTTGACACTTACTTTAAAATTTCTTGTCGGCGCTACTCATCCTAAATGCCTTTTTGAATTTCGACTAAACTTGGCAGGAAGCATCGGTAAGATGTCTGGTTGTGCATATCTCGCTTTTGTTCCAGTTTGCTGATTTTTGACGGAGTTATGACCCTTTGACATTTTTATTTTAAATTTCTTGTCGGCGCTACTCCTCTAAAACGGCTTGTTGGATTTCTACGAAATTTGGCAGGAAGCCTCAGTATGATGTCTAGTTGTGCAAAGCGCGGTATATCAATGAAATCTTGGACAATTTCGAAAACCAGCTAGATCTTGTTAGTAATAACAGAGTTTATGACCCTTGATTTGTTGAAAAAATGCTATATTGTATTTTTCCTTTGTTAAATCTATAGGAGAAGTGAGCTATAGCTAGCTATATCTATCTAAATCTATAAGAAGCTGTTTTAGCCAGTAGAGCGTCCACAGGCCCTCTTGGGCCTCTTGTTTTTTTGTTCATGCTGATTAAAGGTCTTCATCATGACCCCTGCATTGTTTCAGGTGCCATCTCGCTCATATCACTAGAGCAGTGGCAGAAAAACTATAACGTGGCTCCAGCATAAATGGAGTGTCTACAGTAGAATTTGCAGCAACTCTGCAGTTCAGGGTGAGAAGGTTCTAGGCCTGTTCTCCATATTTTATCTCGATGTACATGGAAGATGAGCCTGGCATGTTCATTCCTGTTCGGCGCAATATAACCTTTCATGTGTTGGTGTGCCTTAATACCCCCATCTTTGTATATTATTTGGCAAATGCGACGTCGAGGAGTGCTGTTTTGGTAATGGTTTAATCATTTTGATTGACGGGTTGTGTGTAAACATTACAACTGCGCGCACGTAAAATTGAGCAGACCCAGGTATAACTGCCGAATCTGTCATTTATAGCACGGATGAAATATACCGGCATTTATAGCACGGTTTAGGCTCAGACCTCCAGGTTTATGAAAATTATATCATAAGTAAGAACAAAGGAAAACCATTAGAGCTGTGGTACAATAATGTGTCGAATACACACTACTCACCAAATGAATACACATACACAATTTACATTGTATTTTATCTGGGTTCCCATGCAACCTGGAAAAGTCCTTGAACTTCAAGGCCTTGAAGTCACGGATCCTCAAAATTCTTCAATCCATACCATGTCTGTTTCAGACTGATTATTTATGTATTCTTCAATCCGTACCATGTCTGTTTCAGTCTGAGACCGAGTATTTTTGTTTTCTTCAATCCGTACCATGTCTTCTGTTACAGACTGATTATTTGTGTTTTCTTCAATCCATACCATGTCTATTTCAGTCAGATTATTTATGTTTTCTTCAACCCGTACCATGTCTTCTGTTTCATTCTGATTATTTGTGTTTTCTTCAACCCGTACCATGTTTACTGTTTCAGACAGATTATTTATATGTATTTCCTTCAATCTGTACCATGTCTGTTTCAGTCCGAGACTGATTATTTGTGTTTTCTTCAATCCGTACCATGTCTTCTGTTTCATTCTGATTATTTGGGTTTTCTTCTATCCCTTTCATGCCTGTTTCAGTCTGATTATTTGTGGTTTCCTCACATTCATCTTGAGCCCATCTTACATCTTCATTAAAACACTCGAGGGTGCTGTTTAGGTTCTTTTTCTTCAGTATAGCTGAAAATATATTTGTCATGTTTTAAGTGGCAGACAATAACAATAATACATAAGGTATTTTATGTTATTAGATTGTTACGTGTGTTTTTTCAGGTCAGGCTTGCATACATGTGATCTCCCATACAGGAAGCTAAATCTGCTGTAATTTAAACCCATCTCCCATCCTCCCATTTATACATGCAAATCTTCTGTAAATTTGGTACAAAGGCAAAACATTACTGAGGTTTTTAAAAGCTTAGTCACAGTATCTTTGATGGTAGCCAAAAGTAGAACAAGCGATAAAGTCAGAGGATCACCAAATCACTGTAATAGGTATGGGGTCAGTGTTTTGATAGCATGTGATAAAACACACGGAACAACCTCCTAGCATGTTTGATTTATTATATACTTCTGCCCTTAATTAACTTGTGTGAAGTTTGAGAACTTTCCTTCATAGTTACTGATGGTTGGAGACACGATACTGACCTGCTTTGTAGGGAGGAGGAGAGCGATTAAAATAATATGTAAATGTGAAAACCATTTTACTTACACATCTGACAACTCTGATGGCGCCTCTTTCCCTGCCTCTTCCCCTTCTCTGCATACCTCCTCTTTGCATCTCTGGTATGTTCCTCTTTGCATCTCTGGCATGCTTGTGTCTTCAATTCTGTGGATAATTAACATGGGGTGGGGGGGGGGCTGGGGGGGGGGGGAGATATTAAAATAATAAAAACGTGTGGGAGATTGAAATAGTCAACGTGAAAACTAAGTTACTTACACATCTGACAACTCTGAATCTGATATGTCCGATATTTCACTACTGTCTAAATCTTCGCCTCTGTTTTTCTTTCCTCTGCCTCTTCCCCTTCCTCTTTGCCTTCCCTGTATGCCTCCTCCCATCCTACTTCTACCCCTGGAACCATGTGTCCTACTGGTTATATAATGGACAGCGCATAAGTGTACCACAAAAATATTAAATAGAGTATGAAATGGGACCATTGGAAATTGCCAAACACAATAAAATATTTTCTTTTTTTAACTGCAGTCTCTGACTGAATGTTCATGAATGGTAGTGAAAGATGCTTGCTACCGCTCGAGGCCTCTAGCCCCGGGTTGAGCAGAACTCAATATTTAAACAAGTGAATGGTACAACAATTTTAGCCATCCCGAAGATGGTATGCATATGCCAGTGAACATGGAACATTTTCTTTCGTCTTTGTTGTTTATATCATTCCATGGTCAGAGGTGTATGGTCACAGTTTCTAAAAAAATACTGTCACCCGCTCAGTGGTCAATGACTCATCATTTTAACAATTCTGGTAGAAGACCACTAGATGATGATTTTTGCAAAATATCTAAGCCCTTGGGCATATGGTTTTGGAGATTTTTAATGAAATGTGGCCAGCCGACAGATGATGGACGGACTAAGGGCGGTCACAATAGCTCACTCGGTGAGCAATACATGCTCAGGTGAGCTAAAAGAGTATGAAATTGGACCTTTGGAAATTGCCGAACACAATGAAATATAATAAATCAAACTTAAAATACCTCTGGCAAAAAATAAGGGAGTATCGCAATTGTCGTGATTGTCATTTCACCGCAATATTATAGTCCGGATAAACATCAGACTCATTGTCATTCTTCTCTTACAAAACCTTTTTACTCATATCATGTCTATAGACGGGAAGAACAGCATAAAATCTTTGAACATATTAACTTACACAAGTCCAGTACTGGAACTGGAAGGCAATGTTGCTGTAAAGTCCAAACTTTTCCTGCTGCAAAAGAAAATTTGAAGAATTTGCAACTGATATTCTATTGCACTGTAAGAATTTCAAACAACACAAGGTGGCGTCCGTGGTCGAGTGGTTAACGTCTCTGACTTGAAATCACTTGCCCCTCACCGCTGTAGGTTTGATCCCTCTGGGGCCTAGGAATCTTTATGTGAGGAAGCTATCCAGCTGGCTTGCGGAACGTCAGTGGTTCTACCCAGGTGCCCGCCCGTGCAAGAAAATTGCCCGGATGGGCACCTGGGGTCTTCCTCCACCAATGGAAGCTGGAAAGTCGCCATATGACCGTAGCTGTTGGTGCGACTATAAAATCCAATTCAATTCAATTCAAACAACACAACCAAAACATGTAGCCAAAAGGTACCCTTCATGATGTGCGCTCGCTACTCTCTTATCGAAGCAAATACGGGAAGGGTACCAGAGTGACGTCATCATCTTTGTACGATTAGTCTTTAATCTTTCGTTCCACTCGAGATTTAAAACAAAAACAAAATGGGAAAACACTTTGTGAAAAAAAAAAATAGGGTCGGTCGAGTTACCTGTTTTTTAGCTCGACTGATCAGAGATCAGCAGAGCTTATGCCGTGGTGCGGCGTCCGTCCGTCTGTCTGTCCGTCTGTAAACTTTTTTTTGTAGCGACTACTCTGAAACTACTGAATGGATTTTCATGAAACTTTACAGAAATGTTGCCCATGAAGTCTATTTGATCCTAGCAAAAATTCATGTTGATGTGAAATCCAAGATGGCCACCAGATCTAAAAATAGGTTTTTAAAAAACAAGTTTGTAGCGACTACTAATCTTGAAAACTATAAGTGGTATTGATATGGGACTTTTTCTAAAATGATCAGCATGACATGATGTTGGTCCTTGTAGAAAATCGTTTTGATTCGACGTTAAACATGGCTGCCAGCGGCAATCTTTGTTTACATAGAGTTATAGAATGAAAACTTGTAGCGACTACTCCTCTGAAACTCCTTAACGGATTTTCATGAAACTTCACAGGAATGTTGCTCTTGATGTCTAATTGATCCTAGCAAAATTTCAGGTCGGCCGGAAATTCAAGATGGCCGCCACGGCTAAAAGTAAATTTTCAAAATACAAGTTTGTAGCGACTGCTTCTTGAAAACTATAAGTGATATTGATATGGGACTTTTTGTAAAATGATCAGCATGATATGATGTTGGTCCTTGTCAAAAATGTGTTTACATAGAGTAATATAGTAAAAACTTGTAGCGACTACTCCTTTAAAACTACTTGGCGGATTTTCATGAAACTTTACAGGAATGTTGCTCTTAATGTCTTATTGATCCTAGCAAAATTTCAGGTCGGCCAGAAATTCAAGATGGCCGCCACAGCTAAAAATAGATTTTTAAAAAAGAAGTTTGTACCGACTACGTCTTGAAAACTATAAGTGATATTGATATGGGACTTTTTGTAAAATGATCAGCATGACATAATGGTTATCAGAGTTAAACATTATTTTGATTCGACGTAAAACATGGCTGCCAGTGGCCATCTTTGTTTACATAGAGTTATATGATGAAAATTTGTAGCGACTACTCCTCTGAAACGACTTGACAGATTTTCATGAAACTTCACAGGATTGTTGCTCTTGATGTCTAATTGATCCTAGCAAAATTTAAGGTCGGTTGGAAATTCAAGATGGCTGCCATGGCTAAAAATAGATTTTCAAAATACAAGTTTGTAGCGACTACTACTTGAAAACTATAAGTGATATTGATATGGGACTTTTTGTAAAATGATCAGCATGACATGATGTTAGTCCTTGTCAAAAATCGTTTTGATTCGATGTTAAACATGGCTGTCAGTGGCCATCTTTGTTTACATAGAGTTATATAATGAAAACTTGTAGCGACTATTCCTCTGAAACTCCTTGACGGATTTTCATGAAACTTCACAGAGATGTTGCTCTTGATGTCTAATTGATCTTAGCAAAGTTTCAGATCGGCCGAAAATTCAAGATGGCGGCCATGGCTAAAAATAATTTTTCAAAAAACAAGTCTGTAGCGACTACTTCCTGAAATAAAAATCAATCAATAGAGCTTCAAGGTCATTGACCTCTTGTTTATACAAACTTATATACAAACTTTAACCCAAGTTTTTTTAAGTGTAAAAGGGGCCATCATTTTGACTAAATAACAGCAGTTTGGGAGATACAAGCTTACATGTACATACAAACTAACCCGGAGGCAGACGACAACAACACCCCGATCAAGTGATGACAATAGCTCTTTCTTTCATCGGATATATTTATCTTACCTGACAGATTCTGCATTAGGTGTGCTCACATCTATGTTAGCCAGCCTGTCTCCCTATGATTCAGAAAACGATTTTCCTGCTCCCACTCGTGAACGGGTAAGAATATTTTCCCAGAGTAAGATATTCTGGTGGTGTCAACTGGTTCGTAAATTTGTTATTTTAATTTTGTTGCCATTTTTTTTCAATGTTTTTATTATTCTAGACTTCTGCATTCTTAATGCTTGTATTCTTCTGGTCTTCCGTTCTTCTTCCGAACGGCATTGTTTTTTCAGTCCAGGTTTTAATTTACGTGTTTAGAACTGTGCTTCACTATCTCTACCTTGTCCACGGTATCTGGAAAAGTGAAAACAATCATAATCCAAACATGTTAAATAAAATGAAATGAAGGATGTTTAAGAGCCATCAACATGATCAACACAGTATGTTATTCAGAGAGAAGGATACAAAGGAATCCTGGATCCTGCAGTCTTAGAATAGTTCAAAGTTTCAATGTTTGCATATTTCTAATTGTTAATTATGTTGAACATGTGGAACTCATAATATATTAAAACCTACCGTAGAACATAAGACAAATTGTCTAATATATATAAGAATATACTTGTTACTAGGTATGTAGAATATCGAAGGACCATTGAAAACTCATCAAAACAATGATATTCATTACAAAAATAGAACAAACTTTCTGGGTTACGGGTATACTATCACGAATGATAACTTTGTATCAGTTGACTAGAGATTTGCATGCTTAGGAAAGGCTGAATATGTTTATTTTTACAAAAAAATATGAACACCGTTTTACATTTACTAAATGTTCAAATGTACCATAACTAACGGACACCCCTTGTCAAAATCATCAAACTAAACGTCATCTTCTAGAACTGTCAATCGCCCTTTGTTTACTAAAACCATGCTGAATCTATCCGGTTGGTTAAACTCATTATCAGCTCGATGGAAACTGTTATATATTGTGGAATATATGTTTAACAAACTCTTAATGTGTTTATAAACTTTATATAGAAGTATACAGAGAGACAACTTGGATACAAAAGCCCCGCACAGGCTTACTGCATGTGCTTATATATAGCATGAGTATATACCAGATTACAAGAGAATATACATTGTAAATAGCAAATAAGACAGTATACAACATCCTCCTTTTAAAGCCTAACAAACTGTTATTAGAGAAAATATGGTAGTTCACTTATTTTCTAAACAAAGCAAGAATCCATGAAGAATTTCGTTCATAAATTGTTACACTAATATTCATTCATAAGACTGTCCAATTAATTCTTGATAACAACATTCACTTGTCCATGTTTTATCTCTTTTCTCTAGAGCATAATGTGGCTACACCTTATTAGAGATAACTCTGGACACTTTTCACATTGTTTACAAATTAAGCTTATCAGGAGGTTTTGATAAACGACCAGATTTGGTAATATAATGTTCACTTGTTGTGATATTTGAGTTCCCATTCTCACTATATAGTTGAGACAAGGGCGGATCTAGATTTGATTCGACTATGGCAGATGGGCTATCATTACTGGGATTTTCAGGAATCTCAAAAGTTTGATCCTCTGTGTGATTTTGTATAGGCTCATTTACGTAACTATTTAGCTTAGCTAAATGTCTCCTATTTCTTTCTACCCGACCTCGCGGAGTATCAATAACGTACGAACGTGGCCTATTCGCATCTCTAACAATCTTTCCATCTACAGAAAGGTTTTTGACATACACATTGTCACCATTCTTTAACGGCGCAATGTTTCGCGCACCTCGCCTTCTATTATAATGCCGCGTGGCACCTTGACGCACATTGTTTTCTTTTTCCAGAAGTATTTTATAATCCACCGAGATCGGTTTTAATTTACTTGGAATTTGCGGTAAAGCGGTTTTAATTTTCCTACCGAACAGTAGTTCCGACGGACTATAACCATTCGCAAGAGGTGTCGCTCGGTAATTCATCAATGCGATGTACGGGTCGTCCGATTTTTCTAACAGATGTTTGACCGTCTGTACGCCGCGCTCTACCTCACTGTTCCCAAGGGCGTACCTAGGGCTACTGGTAATGTGCTCTATACCGTACTCTAACATGAAATCTTTGAACAAGCTAGAGGCATACTGAGGACCGTTATCTGAGGTGATTTTGTAACAAAGACCGTGTCTTGCAAGAATTGATTTCAAATGATTGATAACAGCTTCTGACGTAGTGCTGTTTAACTTTGCTAGTTCTATATATCTACTAAAGTAATCGATTACTAATAGATACGTGTTGTTTTTCCACGTAAACAAATCTGTTCCGAGGTGTTTCCAGGGTCGGTCATCGAACTCAGTTGCCATCATTGGCTCCGCGCGATCATTTTGTAATCTAGTACAGGTGTCGCACGAATTTACAAGATTTTCAATATCTTTGCTAATACCAATCCACCAAACGGAATCTTTAGCTCGGGACTTGCACTTAGTTATTCCCTGGTGAGAGGAATGTATGCTTGATAGTATGTCAGTTCTCATATCTATTGGGATAATTAACCTGTCAGCCTTCATAAGAAGTCCTTTATTAACTGTTATTTCCCCTTGAAAAGGCCAGTAAATTTTCCCGACTTCACATGCCTTACTTTTTTTATCAGGCCACCCATTAGCGCAATATCTCAGGAGTATCTTACAAACATGATCCTGTGACTGTTTTTGCCTAATTTCCTCTAATTTTGAGTCAGATGCTGGCAAGTGTGTAATGACAGAGTCAACAAATATTTCAGTATTTTGGCTCTGTTTTAAATCATCCTGGGAAACTGTATCTTTTAATGGGTTTCTGCTCAAGAAATCAGCAATGACTAACTGTTTGCCAGGTACATGGGAAATTGTATATGAATACTGCATAAGCCTAAGTCTGAATCTTTGAATTCTAATTGGAAGATCATTCAGATCTTTATGACCTAATAATGGTACCAATGGTTTGTGATCAGTTTCAATGTGGAAATCTATCCCAAGGAGATAATCCCGATTTCTTTCGCACCCGTAAATGACCCCCAGAGCTTCCTTTTCTATAGTGCTATAGCGCTGCTCAGTGGGAGAGAGTGCCCTCGAACCATAGGACACAGGTTTGAGATCCCCATTATCCTGCTTTTGGAATAATGAATGTCCTAACCCAAACGAGCTAGCGTCTGTCGCTAAGACAGTGTATCTCTTTGGATCATAAAGTGCAAGAACAGGTGTACTTGTGAGCACCTGTTTGATTCTATCAAATGCTGTTTGCTGAGAAGGACCCCAATAAAATTGGTTTTTAGCTCTACTGATCAGAGATCAGCAGAGCTTATGCCGTGGTGCGGCGTCCGTCGTCCGTCCGTCCGTCCGTCCGTCTGTCCGTTAACTTTTATTTGTAGCGACTACTCCTCTGAAACTACTGGATGGATATTCATAAAACTTTACAGAAATGTTGCCCATGAAGTCTAGTTGATCCTAGCAAAAATTCATGTTGATGTGAAATCCAAGATGGCCGCCAAAGCTAAAAATAGATTTTTTAAATTCAAGTTTGTAGCGACTACTTCTTGAAAACTATAAGTGATATTGATATGGGACTTTTTCTAAAATGATCAGCATGACATGATGTTGATCCTTGTCGAAAATCGTTTTGATTTGACGTTAAACATGGCTGCCAGCGGCCATCTTTGTTTACATAGAGTTATATAGTAAAAACTTGTAGCGACTACTCCTCTGAAACTACTTGACGGATTTTCATGAAACTTCACAGGAATGTTGCTCTTGATGTCTAAATGATCCTAGCAAAATTTCAGGTCGGCCGGAAATTCAAGATGGCCGCCACGGCTAAAAATAAATTTTCAAAATACAAGTTTGTGGCGACTACTTCTTGAAAACTATAAGTGATATTGATATGGGACTTTTTCTAAAATGATCAGCATGACATGATGTTTGTCCTTATCAAAAATCGTTTTGATTCGACGTTAAACGTGGCTGCCAGCGGCCATCTTTGTTTACATAGAGTTATATAGTAAAAACTTGTAGCGACTACTCCTCTGAAACTATTTGACGGATTGTCATGAAACTTTACAGGAATGTTGCTCTTGATGTCTAATTGATCCTAGAAAAATTTCAGGTCGGCCGGAAATTCAAGATGGCCGTCACAGCTAAAAATAGATTTTTAAAAAATAAGTTTGTAGCGACTACTTCTTGAAAACTATAAGTGATATTGATATGGGACTTTTTCTAAAATGATCAGCATGACATGATGTAGATCCTTGTGGAAAATTATTTTGATTCGACGTTAAACATGGCTGCCAGTGGCCATCTTTGGTTACATAGAGTTATATAGTAAAAACTTGTAGCGACTACTCCTCTGAAACTACTTGGCGGATTGTCATGAAACCTCACAGGAATGTTGCTCTTGATGTCTAATTGATTCTAGAAAAATTTCAGGTCGGCCGGAAATTCAAGATGGCCGTCACAGCTAAAAATAGATTTGTAAAAAATAAGTTTGTACAGACTACTTCTTGAAAACTATAAGTGATATTGATATGGGACTTTTTCTAAAATGATCAGCATGACATGATGTAGATCCTTGTGGAAAATTATGTTGATTCGATGTTAAACATGGCTGCCAGTGGCCATCTTTGGTTACATAGAGTTATATAGTAAAAACTTGTAGCGACTACTTCTCTGAAACTACTTGACGGATGTTCATGAAACTTCACAGGAATGTTGCTCTTGATGTCTAGTTGATCCTAGAACAATTTCAGGTCGGCCGGAAATTCAAGATGGCCGCCACAGCTAAAAATAGATTTAAAATAAATAAGTTTGTAGCGACTACTTCTTCAAAACAATAAGAGATATTGATATGGGACTTTTTCTAAAATGATCAGTATGACATGATGTTGGTCCTTGTGGAAAATTATTTTGATTCGACGTTAAACATGGCTGCCAGTGGCCATCTTTGGTTACATAGAGTTATATAATGAAAACATGTAGCGACTACTTCTCTGAAACTACTTGACGGACTTTCATGAAACTTCACAGGAATGTTGCTCTTAATGTCTTATTGATCTTAGCAAAATTTCAGGTCTGCCGGAAATTCAAGATGGCCGCCACGGTTAAAAATAGATTTTCAAAAAACAAGTCTGTAGCGACTACTTCCTGAAATCAAAATCAATCAGTAGAGCTTCAAGGTCATTGACCTCTTGTTGGTACTTAACAAGTCCCTGATAGGTTTTGTGTGCTCTGCTAAAGTTGGTGTGAAATTGCTTAATTGAGCTACCATGCCTAAAAAGCTACGTACGCCAGTTATGTCCGAGGGTGGCTGCATGACCTTAATGGCATTGACCTTCTCAGGATCAGCAGAAATCCCTTCTGCGCTAACAATATGACCTACATATTTAACGGAGGTTTTTTTAAATTCGCACTTAGCTGAATTTAAACTTAAATTTGCCTGTTCAAGCCTAGAAAGAACAATATTCAGACGCTCGTCATGCTCTCGCTCTGTTCTACCGAATACCAAGACGTCGTCCGTTTGGCATATTACTCCTTCAGTGCCTTCAAGAATTTGGAACATTCTCTTTTGATAGTACTCGCTTGTACTTGAAATTCCGAAAGGAAGGCGATTGAACGCGAATCTCCCAAAAGGAGTGATATATATAAATGTCGTCAGCAATTTGCTGTCATCGGATAGTTTGACCTGCCAAAAGCTTGTTTTCGCGTCATGTTGGTAAAAAATTTGGCACCTGCCAATAAACCTAAACTTTGATCGATATTTGGAAGCGGAAAATTTTCGCGTCTTACGCTCTCGTTAAGTTTTGTTAAGTCTACGCAAACTCTGATTTTATCATTTTGTTTAGGGACTACAACCATACCAGCACACCAATCGGTCGGTTTATCGACACGGAAAATTACGCCGTTTTTCTCCATGCTTTCAATTTCCTGTTTCACTTGTGGTAACAACGGAATGGGGACCCTTCGGGGTACTGTCAGCGCATACGGCTTAGCGCCCTCTTTAAGGGAAATATGGTACTCGCCGCTCAGCATTCCTAAATCTTTAAACAGATTAGGATGCCTTTCCTCGACCGATCTTTGACATATGACTTCATTCAAATTAACATATTTCATAAATAAACATCTATCGAGCCCCTTTACTACATAGATTTGCTCGACCACGGTTTCTGAATTGTTTATGATAGTTTCTGTCAATGAGCCAATTACATTCAATTGTTTTTTTCCTGGACCAAAAAGTTTTTTTGTACATTTAGTTAATGGTGGACTTCCCAGCTGGCTATAAACAGCCTCAGAAATGACAGTTACATCTGCCCCAGTATCGATTTTAAATCTGATCTGAACTTGTCTCACCTTAAGCAATATAGTCCATGAGCTGCCCGACGTCTCACTTTCCACGGCGCCTAGATTTTCTACGTCAATGGTCCCTAGGAAATTATCGTCCCCGTCAGCAACTTCATGTACATTTTTCTGAGCTGCCCGACAACATTTAACCCAATGCCTCTTCGCTCCGCATCCGCGACACTTAGAATTTGATGCTGGGCAACTGTTTCGTCCGTGGAATGGGGATATTCCACACCGGGTACACTTGGATTGAGATTGATTTGGCTTGTTCCAGTTATATGCATTTTGCACACTACTCTGTTTTTTCTTATAAATTGCGTCTACATTATCCACCTCTGGCCGGTTTCTCACTATCCCTTGTTGGCCCTGGACGGCTTCTTTCTGTTTTGCCTGTGTCACAGCTTTTTCTAATGTCAGGTCGGTTGTCAGTTGCAATTTTTCCGACAGCTTTCCGTCACGCACTCCTACCACAATTCTGTCTCGTATTAATTCATCTTTGAGCGTGCCAAACTTACAATGTTCTGCCAATGAATACAGAGATGTAATAAATGTATCGACTGATTCCCCCTCCTCTTGCTTTCGAGAATTAAATCTTGCACGTTCGAATATTGTGTTACTTCTTATAATAAAATGGTCCATGAACTTTTTGCTAACAATTTCATAATCTTTCGCATGTTCCGCCGATAAATTAAAAGACTTGAATATGTCGTCAGCATTTTTGCCCATACAGTAGAGCAATGTATTCACTTGAACCTCTTTTGATTTTTCATCTAATCCAGATGCTATTCTAAATCTGTTAAAACGAATCGACCATTGTTCAAATTCCTCAGGTCGAGAGAAGTTAAAATTTTCTGGTGGAGGCACGTTAAATGTGGCCATTGTTCACAACACTAAATCCAGTAAATCACTACAAAATTTTTGTGTACGACTATAATATTGTCAAGAATAAAATGTCGTTGTTTTTAGCTCTACTGATCAGAGATCAGCAGAGCTTATGCCGTGGTGCGGCGTCAGTCGTCCGTCTGTCCGTCTGTCTGTCCGTCCGTCCGTCTGTCCGTTAACTTTTATTTGTAGCGACTACTCCTCTGAAACTACTGGATGGATATTCATAAAACTTTACAGAAATGTTGCCCATGAAGTCTAGTTGATCCTAGCAAAAATTCATGTTGATGTGAAATCCAAGATGGCCGCCAAAGCTAAAAATAGATTTTTTAAATTCAAGTTTGTAGCGACTACTTCTTGAAAACTATAAGTGATATTGATATGGGACTTTTTCTAAAATGATCAGCATGACATGATGTTGATCCTTGTTGAAATTTATTTCGATGCGACTTTAAACATGGCCCCTAGCAGCCATCTTTGTTTACATATATTTATATAGTAAAAACTTGTAGCGACTACTCCTCTGAAACTACTGGATGGATATTCATGAAACTTTACAGAAATGTTGCCCATGAAGTATAGTTGATCCTAGCAAAAATTCATGTTGATGCACAATCCAAAATGGCTGCCAAAGCTAAAAATAGATTTTTAAAATACAAGTTTGTAGCGACTACTCCTTGAAAACTATAAGTGATATTGATATGGGACTTTTTCTAAAATGATCAGCATGACATGATGTTGATCCTTGTCAAAAATCGTTTTTGATTCGACGTTAAACATGGCTGCCAGTGGCCATCTTTGTTTACATAGAGTTATATAGTAAAAACTTGTAGCGACTACTCCTCTGAAACTACTTGACGGATGTCCATGAAACTTCACAGGAATGTTGCTCTTGATGTCTAGTTGATCTTAGAAAAATTTCAGGCTGGCCGGAAATTCAAGATGGCCGCCACGGCTAAAAATAGATTTAAAATAAATAAATTTGTAGCGACTACTTCTTGAAAACTGTAAGTGATATTGATATGGGACGTTTTCTTAAATGATCAGCATGACATGATATTGATCCTTGTCGAAATTTATTTCGATGCGACTTTAAACATGGCCGCTAGCGGCCATCTTTGTTTACATAGATTTATATAGTAAAAACTTGTAGCGACTACCCCTCTGAAACAACTGGATGGATATTCATGAATCTTTACAGAAATGTTGCCCATGAAGTCTAGTTGATCCTAGCAAAAATTCATGTTGATGCAAAATCCAAGATGGCCGCCAAAGCTAAAAATAGATTTTTAAAATACAAGTCTGTAGCGACTACTCCTTGAAAACTATAAGTGATATTGATATTGGACTTTTTCTAAAATGATCAGCATGACATGATGTTGGTCCTTGTCAAAAATCGTTTTGATTCGACGTTAAACATGGCTGCCAGTGGCCATCTCTGTTTACATAGAGTTATATAGTAAACACTTGTAGCGACTACTCCTCTGAAACTACTTGGCGGATTTTCATGAAACTTTACAGGAATGTTGCTCTTGATGTCCAATTGATCCTAGCAAAATTTCAGGTCGGCCAGAAATTTAAGATGGCCGCCACAGCTAAAAATAGATTTTTAAAAAATAAGTTTGTAGCGACTACCTCTTGAAAACTATAAGTGATATTGATATGGGACTTTTTCTAAAATGATCAGCATGACATTATGTTGATCCTAGTCAAACATTATTTTGATTCGACGTTAAACATGGCTGCCAGTGGCCATCTTTGTTTACATAAGAGTTTGTATAGTAAAAATGTGTAGTGACTACTCCTCTGAAACCACTAGACGGATTTTCATGAAACTTCACAGGAATGTTGCTCTTGATGTCTAGTTGATCCTAGCACAATTTCAGGTCGGCTGGAAATTCAAGATGGCCACCACAGCTAAACATAGATTTTTAAAAACAAGTTTGTAGCGACTACTTCTTGAACACTGTTAGTGATATTGATATGGGACTTTTTCTGTAATGATCAGCATGACATGATGTTGATCCTTATCAAAAATTATTTTGATTCGACATTAAACATGGCTGCCAGTGGCCATCTTTGTTTACCTAGAGTTATATAGTAAAAACTTCAACTTGTAGCGACTACTCCTCTGAAACTACTTGACAGTGTTTATGAAACTTCACTTCACCTAGCTATCAAAATCTATCAGTAGAGCTTCAAGGTCATTGACCTCTTGTTATTTCTTAAATTTGTAAATCCAAAATCAGTAAAGTTTGATTTTTATTAACTTCTGACACCATGTTATATATTGTGGAATATATGTTTAACAAACTCTTTAAGTGTTTATAAACTTTATATAGAAGTATACAGAGAGACAACTTGGATACAAAAGCCCCGCACAGGCTTACTGCATGTGCTTATTTATAGCATGAGTATATACCAGATTACAAGAGAATATACATTGTAAATAGCAAATAAGACAGTATACAACAGAAACCAGTCGCGCTTGCGTAACAATAGTATTATCGGTTTCACCATGAATAGTCAATAATGCCAGTGTAACCCCCGTGAATCAGCTGATAGCGTATCGTGTAAACATTGTTAGTAAACATTGATAAAAAGGTATGCAAACTTTACAACAGATGACTTTGAAAATTGAATTATTAACTAAAAAAAGTGACCATATATTTAAGAAATAATAAATACGTACGTGTGTTTTATCGGCGAATAAAATACAGTTAGGAGTTCGGATGTGTAGTAATTAAATCACGAGTGCTTTAGCACGAGTGATTTAATTACTCGCATCTGAACGACTACCTGTATTTTATTCACCGATAAAATACAGGTACGTATTTATTGTTTCGTTTCTAACCCAACAATAACAGTCTGCGAAATTAACTTTTGGACTTGGTTGTCCTTCGGGCAACCATTTCATCAAAATTTGGTTGCCCGAAAGGAAAAGTGGTTGCCCGAAATGTTTCTTTTAAAAACTGAAGGCTTTATTACCCTAATGATATATGTAAACAAAGCAAAACATGATGTCTTCACACTATTTATTCATTATTCATTCTTTTGTATACAAAGAAAGAAGATTGTCTATGTCTTTCTCTGAAAAGTCACTGTCATCATTAGAGTCATCATCGATTTTTGCCTGTTCATGTTTTTTTATAGTGTCAATACACCCCTTTACAAAGGAGCCATCAGTATCTAATCCGGATTCTATGCACCAAGTGCACTGCATTTTACCATCTTCGGTACATTTAAGCCACTCTCTACCAACTTGCCAAAAAGAAACAAAATTTCTGTCTCTTTTGGCTTCGTAACGCTTACTTGACTCTTGTTTGGACTCTTTCACTGGTTTATTCACTGGTTTACCAAGAATGACACCCGTCACATACTGCAACATTGACATTTTGTGACAACCGGAAACACGTTTTTACCGACGCATGCGCTAAATTAGCATATTGATAATGTTTATTTTATTCTCATTGGATGAAATAATTCACGAACCGTTTGTGAATAATTGTAATTTTCCGTTGCTCTATCGATTGGAACTCTTCGCCAATTTCCGTACTCGGTAAATGTGGATTCCCGAGTGACGGAATCCGACGAGGCAGTTCCGATTGGTTGCTCTATACAAAATAAAGAATTCGGCAAAATCCGATCAAAAACGAGGTCATGACCGTATTGTGTTGTGACCTTCCATAGAGGGA
The DNA here is from genome assembly GCA_037043455.1 of Cyrtodaria siliqua. NCBI lineage: Eukaryota > Metazoa > Mollusca > Bivalvia > Adapedonta > Hiatellidae > Cyrtodaria > Cyrtodaria siliqua. The sequence goes on from JAWPHD010016291.1 coordinate 22,661, forward strand.
TACAATAAATTGATCAATTACTCGTAGCGTTTATACCGGTGTCACAGTAATTTTCTCAACGTCAATGAAAAAGCCGAAATCGTGTTTCCTGTTCGACTGTTATACTTATTTTGATTGACCAATAGCTTTGCGCTTTCAGAAATTTTGGTTGTCCCATCGGACAACCAAAGTGGGAACACGTGGTTGTCCTGTTCGTAAATAAGTTGTCCCGGACAACCGGACAGCCGCTAATTTCGCAGACTGAATAACCCCATTGTTTACGCTATTGTGGGGGCACTATATATTATCTCGGAGGTCAAGGTAATCAGGCTGCTATGTTTACAGGCTGTTCCATTGGGCGCCCCTGTATGCAAAGGTCTGCGCAGTACAATATGTTCAAATACACTACCAAGTGACGTCATGTAACGTGGCACTTCCAACGGATGAAATATACGCGGGGAATTAACGGAACAGATGTATTTTATCGTAGAATAACATACAGCAGTCTCTCTTCTTGGTGTATATGAAAAACTGCGCAGGTCATGTTAGAATGATAGATGCAAGTAACTTTGCTAATAATAATGTATAATCCTTTTAAATGTGCACAGTTCGTACCAAAAACATGCAACAGCTGGATTAATCTCTTTTGGTATAAAGTCGCTGTTGTTCTTTATGTGGTGCATGTCATCTGTCTAGCAGGCAGTGTTTTTAAGAAACCAAAACTGACACCAACATGGCAGATAGACATTTTACCTCACAATGCGGCAAAAAAGCAACAAGGATTTAATCAAATGTTCATTTAACCATTACCACATCTTCAAATGATTTCAAGATTGGAATAATCGGATGGACACAATGTATCTGCCATTCAATTAACTAAGTTCAAATCAGCTAGATACATATCAAATTCTGTCGCTTAACGGCATGTTTTAATGTCTTTTCCAAAGCAACAATTTTTTTTCAAACCCACATACATGCATCTTTTTGCCAGCTTTTCTGCAGGAATATTTCGTAGTGCCGGACATAAAATATTTGAGTTATCAAATTTAAAGCTCAATAAGCTCATTTCAATTATCCAAAACCAGACAATACAGCCAAAATATTATCTCAAAAAACTTACTTTCTTCCGACATCGGGTATGCGCTGGTCTTTTGCCGTTTACTATTGCTTGGTGTTTCATCTTCCATTGGAGAATGTGAACGCCTCGTATGTTTTGATCGTGAATTGGATCTAGACCTATACGATCTGCTGTGATGCATCCCAGCATGAGAACATGAATTTGACTGTGACTATGACATGTTTGTAGACCTTGACCTGTGGTATTTGGATAGTGTTTCGTTCATAGATGACACTGACCTATACCTAGACCTGGATCGTGACCTACTAGCAATGCTCCAAGTTGGAGATCTGGACCTGTATCGTGATGAAGATTTATGCAGAGGTGATCTATTCCTAAAAGAGTGAGATCGTGAACGTGACCTGCGTGTGTCAAAATTTGACATAGAGCTTGATTTCATGGCCTTGCATAATGGAGACTGAGACTTACCCCCCTGATGGTTGAGGATTTTGTACTCTTATGTTAGAGCTTGTCAGGCGATAAAGGCTGTGAATGCGATCTGGAATGTGACCTAGTCAGGCGCGAAATTGGAGACCTTGGGATCCTAACAGATGTAGATGCAGATCTACTGACTGATAATTGGGGCTGTGTAAGTGCATCTGATCTAGATACAGGTCTCTTAACAATGAATGGGGACAATGACCTTGATCTGGATCTTTGAGAGACTGAGTTTGGAGACCTTGACATCCTCTGAATAGTCTTAGATGTAGATCCAGATCTACTGACTGATGATTGGGGCTGTGGTAGTGACTCTGACATAGATACATGTCTCTTAACATTTTTTGGGGAAGATGACCTTGGTGTGGAGCTTTGAGAGAATGACGTCTGTAAGTCCAAGTATTTCGGTTTAGCTGGCGAAACTGGGAGGTAAATTTTGCCTAAAAAATAAAAATAAGAACTGTTGTTGCATTTATAGTTTAAGTCAGTTCCTTTTATTTCATTTAGTATACAATATACACTCTTAAATAGTGCTCCATTTAGTGTTGCTGAACTGCATTTTGTATTCAAACCCATTTTTTGAATCCATCAGTGGTGACCTAATCCTTCTAAACGTCGTCTCGAAATTAAAACGGACGATCAAAACGTCTATTCATACATGTATATTCAGCTTGTACTCTAAAATGCATATTGCACATGAGCCATATATAGAATATAAAATTTAAGGCTAAAATAAATATTTTAATGTTAAATTTTGGCAACAATCAATGTGTTACTAGTGTTTTGATTTTTCAAAATCATTAAAGGAGTTAGTTTCTTTAGGCATTACTGTAGACAATGAATTTTATAGCATTCAAATATTTTTCTTGTGAACAAGTATGCGCCGAAGCTGTTGTACATCTGAAAGCAGTTGCTCATATGTACCAATTAAGCCTTCAAATCAGGACAAAATAAACAAAAACTTTACTTGATTTTGGGACCATTTTATCAGGTTCTTCAGGCAGCGTCATGAACACCTTTTAAAGAGAGAAACTTTGGGTTGCAACAACATTTGTCAGAGTAGCTATATTAACAAAGTTGAAACACTGAAAGCAGCTATTAATTGACGTCCACTAAATATAATGAAATATATACTTTATAAACAATTAATCAAAAAAAATAACCTTTTAAATATCGTTTTCAACTTATCTTTTTAACTTTACTTTTCAATGAGATATATGCGTGCACATTTTATATATTTAGTCATAATTTCATGTTTTTTGTAGAAATCAAAGCAAATAATACTGAACTGATTAATTTGACTTCATAGGACTTTCACACCTAATATATAATGAATTTAATACATATGTAGATTTGTCAATCTGCAAAAAATATCCTTGAATTTGTTACTAGTCAATGCGCCTCTCATGTTCACATCTCGCTACGTTATTATTTAGCGTAACATTTGATTTAATTTGATGTTGGCAACGATGTCAAGGTTACAATTGGTGCCCCAGTTTCAAGGTTATGAACCCGATTGCTTAAAAAAAAATCACCGCTAAAAAAGACTTTGGGTAAACATTTTCCAGGCAGGGAATATGAGCTCATGTTCCCAGTCAAGAATCAAAATAATTAATAATGTCCATTTAACATGTTTACTTAAAACTTTCTTCAGAACGCTTCTCAACAGCAGCAGCCAACATTTTTTTAAAAATACTTGAATAACCATTTGTCAAAAAAAACAGTCGATAACGTGAGATGTTTTTATACGTATTTCAAACGATTATCAAGATAAAGCAGGTTTTTGTAGTGCTGAACTATATGTACAATAGTATATATTGACATTCTTTTTAAGCCTGTACCTGTGACAAATTTAAATGCCTTCTTCTTTCTTTTTCTTTTATTTTCATTGTCAGTGTCAGAGTCGCTGTTTTCCATAGCAGTTGTGTCCCTTCATACGCCTCACAAGCTGAGCGACTCTCTATAAATAAACAGTTTGCAACGATGTATTAAATACTAAATAATCTATTAGTAAATTTATATTATTTGCAGCTCTATGTTTGTTATAATGTGTGGCTGACAAGTTACGTTTTGTTACCTCCAATTCTTGAAAAACTCTCATGGGGAGGTGGTCAGGCAAGAAAACAGTTTGAATCCACCTTATACGTGTTAACAGTTTTGAGCCACATATCTACGAAGGACATTCAAGAGCGATTTCATTGTTTTGTTTTTGCAATAAATGGAATATCAAGCATATCAATTAGGCCAAATAAAATAATGTGTGGTTCTGGTTACCCAACCGACCCTACTCTTCCTTTTTTCGGATGAAGGTAAGGAAGTACATGGGGTGAATCATCATACTCAGAAAGGGACGCAACTGTCACAGGAACAGCAACTGTCACAGGAACAGCTAAATGCAATCCTGATGATTAATCGGAATATAATTGACATTTGCAGCAATAAAATATTTCACTAACAAAAATAAACTATACTTTATTCCATTTCTTTATCATGTATGTATATTTTCACGTGTCATCTCGAGTTTTGAGGAGACATACAATATATTATGAAATTTAATGTAGTATGATGTACTGTACCTGATCTCATCTTAATTTTAACGAGACGGAAATTCCTCCATTTCTCAGTTGGCTCCCGTTTCTCTTTTATTGCCTTCTCAGCAAACACGCCAGGAGGCCAAAACAAAAGATCGTCTTTTATCCAATTCAATGGCACAACACCTTTCTCCTCATGATCTCCCTCTCTCCAAACAGCACAGACCCACATACTTGAAAAAAATAATATAACATTTTAACTATTTGCTGCTGATTTGTTTTATAGCTGTCATCTAAACGAAACATCCGAACGAAACATCAGAATACATTGTCAAAGAAAATGGTAGCAGCATTTTTTTTCACGTACATTTTTTATGGTTCAAGTCTCCTCTATGTATACTCTATCAAGGTTCTATATGCATATATGTGATCCTGTAGTTCTGTACGCATGAATCATTTATATTAACTAATTGGAGAAAATACCAAAAAAACAATATTAAAATATAACAAGCAATAAAATATTAAGAAATAGAATATTTTTAGCAGGTTTTTATTTCCCAGATCAATACCTGGTGGACAGCAGGGCTAAACAAATATTTGTTTAGTCACTAGCCCCGGACAACTGACCCTGTCAAAAGTGTGACTAGCCCCAAAAATAGTGTCACTAGTCCTGATTTTTTTTTTATATTTCTCAACATGTTAAAGCTGCTTCATTTTAATGGATTCAGATACTTATTACACTCCATTACACATGGTAAATTAAAATTGAAACAAGTCTTATCTACAAAAAATTGTCAATTTGAACATAATACAAATTCTCACAAGTTACATTGTATGCCCATCTCTCAAGACCAAATGAAAAAATATACAGCTTTATCTTTTATTTAACAATTTCAAATTGTTTGAACGTAATGTTGCTTTAGAATAACGTAATTGTTCTTTTCTGACCTAAAATGACGTCCTAACGAATAAAGGACGTGACATGTTAGATAGAAAATTCATGCCACTTAACATGCTAAATAAATGTTACATGCACAATTTATTTAGAATAAAATTCCAGAAGTCAGGAAATGAACATTTACCTTAAATCTCTTTTCCTATACATCATGTAACAAAGGAAGCAGCACATATCCCTTCGAATGTGGCAGACAAACAACTTTATGCAGTATTTCATCCTGTTCAATCAATCTTCTGCACATGCAGTTGAAATCTTTTGCCTACACAATGTTGATGAGTTTTGATTCACATGGTTCTATGAAGATGTTTTCTGTTTGAATTTGCCGTAAAACATCACACAAATATTTTCCATCATCTCTCTTCTCTTTTATAAAGACAAAATCCTCATTCAACAAAAGAAAACATCTGTTCCACCTTTTTGTCGATATGTGCGTTATACCAGACTTCACTACTTTACTGTTACCTCCAGAATACTCTTCTTCCGCAAGTCTTTTGACAACCTGTGCAATTGGGTTATTTGCATCGAACTAGACGCTTGATGGTCTGCAAATGATTTTCAAATGAAAAAGCGGAAATTTCTTACAAATAACACTGGAAATAGCGAACATCATCTGCTAAATGTTTCAGGTTAAACACATTGTACACTGTGAATAGCTCACTATAAATATCTTTGCTCGAGTCTACAAAGTATTTCAATAACTGCTCTGCATAATCTACATACACTGTTCTCTTTCGGTCACTGGAGTCTAGTAATATGGAAATTGCAACAGTTAAAGTAAGGAAATGATCATATACCTTTTTAGACACCATTTTTTTCAGAACAACTGGGCCTGTATAGAGTAGAAATTCAGCCTAAACTCTGTTGCCTTCCATCTTTCTAATTTCGCTAGTGATCTTGGCTGTCTAGCAAATTCTGATGGCAATGAGACAAAAGATTGTCTGAAATTTCACTTAGTTGCCGGTACGACAACCTGCATTCCTTAGGACCTTTTTGCTAAACCAAAGAATTCGTTTTACAACGCCAAAGCAAACTAGATGCATATAATCCAAAGAAAATCCTTTAACACAATCAATTCCAAAGTTGGAGAGCGGAGATTCACCAATTTGATGGTCATCGTAGTTCCTTGCCAAAAATGCAGTATTGGTCCTTTCTGGAAAGTTTTCAACTGCATGTATAATTATACGATTGTTTTTCCAGTAGCCTTTGATGTTACATCTCTCACAAGCAAAGTAGCCTGTATGTCCTTTGATGCATTTTAAAAATGCTCTTGCAGGTGCATCGCAAATAAATGCTTTAAGACTAAATCGCAATAATTTGCCTTCATGAGTCACGCCATTTTCACTTAGTTGCTGAAATTCATTAAGAAAATCCTCCAGAAAGTCAGGAAGTGAATTTGGTTTTGCACCATCATAAAAAAAAGAGTGCTACTAAGAAAGGATCAAATTTGCTGAAACTACATAGAATAGGCCAGAATTGAGTTCCAGATGACTTAAATAATGGTATACCATCAATATTTATCAGTATATCAATGTGATCGTTTTGTTCAACAAATGTCGGATCCTCTGAAAATAATTTTGAAATTCCAATCTCTATACAAAAGTAGGAATATTTCCCTCCACATTTATCTTCTGCCTGAACATTTCTCAGAGTTTGTAGTAGCGTTCTAACGTCTTTAGGAAGCCTGTGACCTTCACTTCGTGATATTTCAAGCAGTTCATTAATACCTGATTTAGTGGACCAAGAAGCAATTTTTCAACAAGGCTCTTCTGGTCATCTTTGATGGTGTGGTCAGAATCACCAACCGTATCCGAAGATTCTACTGCATCTCTTAATCCAAAGTCAGATTCTATGTCTGAATCCCCATCACTAGATGATGAATTACTATCCCCAGGGCCATCACTAGATGATGTATTACTAGCCTGAATTGAATTGAATTGAATGTTGTTTAACGGCTCATCAACACTGAAAGTGTCTCTCTGATCAATAGGTTCAGGCGTTATGTCTTCCCTTTGGCTCTGATCAGTTGCACTGCTGCTTCTGGCAAGTGCTACTGCTGTCGCGTCAGCATGACATTTCCTCCAGTGCCTCTTATACGACATTTATATCACCTAAAATTAAGACAACTTCCTTGTATCATGCAATTACAAATAATTAACAAAATGTTTAATCTGAAACTATATCTAACCAACAAAATCAAGCATTCAAGAACTAGATCATGCACATTTGTATTTAATGGCATAGAAGTCCACTGGTCTCAGTATAATAATAAGGGCCCAGTTGGCCAAGGTCTATGGCTGTCGGACATTTTTTGAAAATTTTGTTGATCATTGAGTGTTATATAAGAAATTAAAGGTCTTGAAAAATGCCGCACAATGATGTTACTTTTATCAAGATAACTTTATTGGTTAGGGAGAAAGGTGCCAATTTCTGCCAATATATATACCTAGTCCAATCCATCAATTTTATCATTAAACTGTGTTGAAACACCTTAATTTATATATGTTTACCTATGGGATCATTCTGACAAAGTTTTATGTCAATCTTCTCAGCATTTTAGAAGATAGTTGATGATTATAATTGTCATCGGACAATGACTGATTACAAGTCGAGTTCACAAACCAAAAACACTGTTCACTGATGTTGTCTATAATGCAACAGTTTCATTATTGATCTTACATAATAGTTCAGTTCTTATATGAGTATCTGCAGAGCAGCACTGTCAACATCAGCATGTAGATGGTGGTATGTGTATACTGCCTCATCTCCGTCATATGTGATGTTGAACCAGTTCGGCAATGACGGGACCTGAAATCATATGATATAATATGAATGTGTTAAAATCATTTATAATAAGTGAAAACGTTCCAGCTGTATGTTAAGATAAATTTACTGAAAGGAATCCTGGGATAACTGCATAGTTTTGTTTTATTTCTGAACAAGATTTATACGGTATTATTTCGATTACCCAAGCTTTCTTGTTTGTTCCAACATAGTTAAAAAATCAGAACTACACCAGAAAATATTGCACCTATAAATTGTTAATTGCATGCACTAGTAGATATTAAATATTCGTGTCTTTTCTCTATGTTAAATGATTAAGATTAAATATGAAAAGTCAAGCATGCTTGACAGACAACATCTAAACACAGAACTACCTGCGAAATTACTTCCCCTGTGTACCATTCATCCTGGCCATTTTTGGTAAAAAATATTTATCTCCAATAAAAAGTAAAACTTCAACTCCTAGAAAATTGGGTTCTAACATTAAAAAAAATCTCCACTTTCCAAATGTAAACTTTGAAAAATATACTAATGATAAATAACAGTGGGAAACGGACAGTTAAGACAGTCTTTGTGAAATGTTGGAGGAGACATGCCTATATTCTGATGGTCAATCTCTTCATGAAGAATAATTTTCAAACATTCCTGAACCTGAGGATTTAAATGACAAAATTGAATCAGAACTAGATAATTTTCAAGTTAATAACATTCTTGATGAAGTTATAACAGTTTTATCGGAAAACGAGGCTAGTGAAGAATTTGTTAAATTTTTAAAATTGGTAGCAGAACGGGAGTTTCCTCTGGACAATGTAGCGTTTCGTCTGTTTCTAGATGTTGTGCGGTGGTTTAATTGTGACGATATTCGTTCTATGCGTTACAATGACACAAGCCTTAAGTTCTTTTGGATAGGAAAATATTTATTTGGAGGTCGGTTTCTGAGATTCATGTCAGGACCGAAAAATGAAAGTGATCTTCTGTTGGGTAAATAACAACTATGTTCTAGTGACTCTAGAATAAACTTTGATGATGATGGGTAGGACCAGTAACAAGTTTTTGCACAAATAATTCATCATAAACAATTGTATTGATACATAACTTATCAATTTAAATCAGTATATATCTATTATATAGAGTATATGTCTCCGAAACCGCCTCTTACTCTCCGACACCGCCTCTTCATAAAAAATGACCATAATTCTTTTCAATTTATATTCGATTGAATTTTTTCATTGAACGATGAAAGATAGGTGATTACAAAGTCATAGACCTCATTCGTGGGCAGATTTCTCATAAAACAGCAGAAAAACGGAGTAAAAACCATGTCCAGTTGAGAGGATTACACTCGTCGATTGACTTATGACAATTCTACAGACCACATTTTTCAATATATTTCGAAACCAACACATGAAACAGGAAGGGAAAACATTCCTACATCGTACCACATTCCCCGATTTTTGAAAAAGATCGAGTCAAGATGGCCACCACAGCTAAAAATAGATTTAAAATAAATAAGTTTGTAGCAACTACTTCTTCAAAACAATAAGAGATATTGATATGGGACTTTTTCTAAAATTATCAGTATGACATGATGTTGGTCCTTGTCCAAAATCGTTTTGATTTGACGTTACACATGGCTGCCAGCGGCCATCTTTGTTTACATAGAGTAATATAATGAAAACTTGTAGCGACTGCTCCTCTGAAACTACTGGAGCTCCCGATTTTCTCCTTTAAAACTTTGACATAACGTAGCCGTCGCATAATAATAATTTTGTTTACATAATTGTCAACAGGAACTAAAACCAAAGTCCATTAATTGCAATAATGCTCGGCCAAAAAGGCCATTTCAATTTTATTTTTACCTATCATAAATGACATAAAAACTTACTCTTGTATAAGATTTGTATATGGCTGTAGATGCGGTGAAGGGGTCTTTCCCATTGAATGTCAATGAACTTGAAGACTGGTTCATCGGAGTGTTACAGGAGTCAACCCCTTGGTTAAATGACTCAGTACTGCTGACTTCTTTCAGAGGGGTGAAACAGTTGTTTTGAACCTGCAATATACAAAGTTTAATCTACATGTATAAGCAATTTAAATAAATTAATTGACCACAGTGCATTATAAAGTTCTAGTGGCTCCTTGCTAAGTTTTGAATTTCATTTATTTAATTTAATTACATTACTTTACATTCAGTTGGTTCGTAGGTTCTATATCTGGCAAGAAATTAAATTATACATCTTTCGGTAATCTATAATGGAATTTAACTTCAATTACCGAATGTTTCTTGCAATTAGTTATATTTATTTAATTTCCAGACAACATTATTTACATTATACAGTTTAACACTCACCGAAGACTGACTGAATGGCTGCTGCATAAATTGTCCCTGGTCTGAACCATGATGTCCCCACTGCGGCCACCCGCTTAGCCACTGATTTGACTGAAATAAAGATTTCTTTTTTAATAATAAAACGGATGCATACAAAAATAAAATATCAACAAATCGTTATTAGTGTGAACATTTGTACTCGAACGCATAATGAAAGTACCCAGTTAAAACCAAAACACCCACAGACTCGACGCTTATCTGTGGCTTTGATACCTATATTCAATGGTTTTAAAATTATGATTTCATATCGGGTTGTTTAGGGCTATTCAATAAAAAACAATTTTACATGGGATATCGGGAAGGCACTTATGAACACCAATCCATAGATGCAAATAGAATTTAAAGAATCGTGAAATAGGTTAATAAATTCAGAAAATAGGATTCACCCCCTAGATATTTATTAAAGTGCCTTCCTCGTTTCCAGGGTATATTAAATGAAACTTTTTAGCTCATTAAATAAAATAAAATACCTGTTGTTGGAAGTGTTGTTGCTGCTGTTGTTGCTGCTGTTGGTTGAAGGCCAGTGTCTCTACAAAGTTGGACAATTGGTTGAGACGACTCTAAAGTCTGAACCTTTGACAACAGCATAACATATGCTTTAGTACCAGTTTCGTTTGTCTCTAAAGTCTCTAAAGTCTGAACCTTTGACAACAGCATAACATGTGCTTTAGTACCAGTTTCGTCTGTCTCTAAAGTCTGAACTTTTGCCAGCAGCATAACATGTGCTTTAGTACCAGTTGTCGACATGTCTTTTGCTGCTGATGTGTCTTGAGTTGTCGACATGTCTTTTGCTGCTGATGTGTCTTGAGTTGTCGACATGTCTTTTGCTGCTGATGTGTCTTGAGTTGTTGACATGTCTTTTGCTGCTGATGTCTCTTGAGTTGTCGACATGTCTTTTGCTGCTGATGTGTCTTGAGCTGATGGAGCTCTAGACGTGTCTTGAATATTGCCCGAGTTGCAGAGGTATCTCCAGGTGGTTTAAGGGTAGTGGTGGAAGAGTTTTCAGTTGGTTTATGTTGAGACGTGGTGTTTGTAGCCAGTTGATATTTAGATGTGTGTTCAGTGATCTGAGGTGCTTTGGTAGTGTCTTGAGCTGTCGACGTGTCTTTTGCTGTCGATGTGTCTTGAGCTGCAGGAGCTGTAGACGTGTCTTGAATAGTTGCCTGAGTTGCAGAGGTATCTTCAGTTGGTTTAAGTGTAGTGGTGGAAGAGTTTTCAGTTGGTTTATGTTGAGACATGGTGTTTGTAGCCAGTTGATAATTAGATGTGTGTTCAGTGATCTGAGGTGCTGTTACATGAAAATCTGAGGGTGCATTTAAGACTTCTAATGCACTACCTACAATGGATGCCGAGGACCTGCAGTTTAAAAAAAAAAAATAGGACATGAATACAGTTTTTTCTTCTTCTAAAACTATTTGGAATTCAAATGTAAAACAATAAACAATACTGGTCAGTGAATGCTAAAATGTGTTGACAATGTTCACCTGTAAGTTGAATAATTTAAATAATTTAAAATATTTCAATTTCTGCTGCATATAGATTCTGTAATTGGCAGGGCCACCATTAAAAAATTGTTTGTTTGCAGTTTCCGACCCATGGCTTTTAGGGGTGGGTCGGTAGGTAGGGATATTTTTTTTTATCATTAACGCATGAAAATCGACGGCATGCAAATATTGTGTGCTTCACTAGTATTATCCATAGTTGTTTTTAGCTCACCTGAGCCGAAGGCTCAAAGGTGAGCTATTGGCATCACTCTTCGTCCGTCGTCCGTCGTCGTCGTCGTCGTTAACTTTTGCTTCAAACGACTTCTCCTCAGAAACCGCGTATCCAATTTTGACCAAACTTCACGTGGATGATCCTTAGATGAATGCTTTTTAGATTTGTTAAAATTAGGTCAGCACGACATCCAAGATGGCCGCCATTACCATATATGGTCGAAACCTTAAAAAATCTTCTTCTCAAGAACCGCTGGACAGATTTCAACAGTTTTTCTTATAAAATGATTGCCAACGCCTAGACTATCAAATTTGTTCAAATGAAGTCCCCGGGGTCAAAAATGGCCATGCCCCATGGGTCCAAAGTTTGTATATTGAAATTTTGCATGTTTTTCATATAAACATATAGGAAAAAACTTTAAAAAATCTTCTTCTCTGAAACCACAAGGCACAGAAGTCTCATGTATTACATGTAGCATCAGCTTATGGTCCTCTACTAAGTTTGTTCAAATGGTGACCCTGGGGTCAAATTTGGCCCCGCCCCTGGGGTCACAGTTTTACATAGACTTATATAGGATTTTTTTTTTAAAAATCTTCTTCTCGGAAACTACAAGAGCCAGAGGTTTGATATTTTGCATTTACTATAAGCTTATGGTCCTTTACCAATTTTGTTCAAATGGTGACCCTCGGGTCACATTTGGCCCCACCCCAAGGGTCACATGTTTTGAATAGACATGTATAGGGAAAAACTTAAAAAATCTTCTACTCTGAAACTACAAGAGCCAGAGGTTTAATATTTTGCATTTGCTATAAGCTTATGGTCCTCTACCAAGTTTGTTCAAATGGTGACCCAGTTGTCACATTTGGCCCCGTCCCCGGGAGTCACTGTTTTACATAGGCTTGTATAGGGAAAAACTGAAAAAATCTTCTTCTCTGGAACCACATGGCATGGAGCTCTCATGTATTACATGTAGCATCAGCTTATGGTCCTCTACTTAGTTTGTTCAAATGGTGACCCTGGGGTCAAATTTGTCCCCGCCCCGGGGGTCACAGTTTTACATAGACTTATATAGGGGGAAAAAATCTTCTTGGAAACTACAAGAGCCAGAGGTTTGATATTTTGCATTAACTATAAGTTTATGGTCCTTTACCAAGTTTGTTCAAATGGTGACCCTCGGGCCACGTTTGGCCCCGCCCCAAGGGTCACATGTTTTACATAGACATGTATAGGGAAAAACTTAAAAAATCTTCTTCTCTGGAACTGCAAGAGCCAGAGTTTAATATTTTGCATTTGCTATAAGCTTATGGTCCTTTAACAAGTTTGTTCAAATGGTGACCCTGGGTTCACATTTGGCCCCGCCCCAGGGGTCACGTTTTACATAGACTTGTATAGGGAAAAACTTGGAAAATCTTCTTCTCTAAAACCACAAAGCACACAGCTCTCATATATTACATGTAGCCCTGGGGTCATATTTGACTCAGCCCAAGGTGTTACTCTCTAGCACCTTCATTTTGTATTTGATCTTTACCAAACTTTGTCAGGGTCTTAAACTGTCTATATCTATGTTGTTATACACAACAGAGACCACATTTCTTGAACAATCTTAACCAAACTTGCACAGATTGTATATGACCATAAGATTTCGATAATGTGCCAGTACTCAAGTGTTCGCTTAAGGGCCATCTTAGCCCTCTTGTAATGGTTCAAATTTACTCAGGTGAGCGATATAGGGCCATCATGGCCCTCTTGTTTTAAAATGGGTTTAGTTAAATATTAACAGAACATGCAAAACATTGATCAAATGTTCATTTATGGACACATGAAATAGACTTAGTAACTATTAAACAGTTCTCGACGTTAACTTTCTCGAAGTAATGTTTTAAATGACAAAATCTTTTGTTTGGTACAAGATATGAGCATCAAATCCAGTGCATACAATCTACACTATTTTTATATTTCATCTAAAACATATAAATTGAATATTCGCACATCATCATTAGAAATATTTAAAAAAAAAAAAGGTCAGATATTTTGGCAAGTAGAAATTTAGTTTGGGCAAGAGGATTAGACAATGACTTGCCCGAAAATAACATTATTAATTTGTAGAGATATACACTTTACCCAAAATATTGTTCCCACACATAAAATTTCCAAGTTCTGGCAAGTGTAAAAAAAAGTTAATGTCAAGCCCTGTTAAAGTATAAACATTGAACTCTGTGTCAATTTCACTTCTCAGTTTACGTTACTGCAAAGAACAATATTCACTTCAAGTGTCCTTTTTGCAGACATTTGTCACCCACAAGGTCTGTCATGTAGACGCTTTCAATTTACTATAGCAGCAGAGATTATTTCCAACCATCCAATATATCAGAGCATTATGAAACTTCCCAAAATAATTAAAACAACCAACAATATTTGTGATGAACACATTGTGGAAAAAAAAATATTTTTGGGTCGGTGGATTTGCCATGGGTCGGTCGCAAACTGCAAACAAAGAATCTTTTAATTTAGGCCCAGCAGAAACAGGAGTTAAACCAGTTTTATTCTGATCTATAATAAATACATCATTGGTCAGTGTGAATGACATTTCTCTGTTGATGGTTATAGGATATGCAATTTCAGGTCTTAGCATTATAATTTAATGTTTCTTATCTTAATATTCGTAATCTTTGTATAACTAAAAAGTTAATCAGGGTTACCGTTACCATAAACTTCGTAAAACCTTTGCAAAATTGTATTATCGTAACCCTGATCTTCTTTCCAAATATAAATGTAATTTAAGGTCTCTTCTGCGACAAGGACTATCACAACCTGACTTCTATGGTGATGTGATTTATAAACTTCGTAAGATTCTTGGTCATGATCACTTTCATACTATCTTTGTTAAACTTGTTAAAAAGTTTGTCAAAAGAGGTTATGACCCTATCATTTTGCAACGTACTGCATGCTTGGTGGTGGACCCTTTTACAGTTCGCCACTATGCTTTCCTCTTTAATTGTACGATGACCAGACAGGCTGTGGACCCTATGATGACGCCTACCTAAAGCCCATTGGGACGGGGGCGTTTGATGTTTGTCCATGATCTTTCTTGTCGTGCCCTTAATGGTGTATTCTCTTACTGCTCTGGCTTCTGCCAAGTCACTGAGTACCTTCATTGTGGCTTTCTAGGATTTTTTTTTTTTGTATTATATTTACACGAGCATCTTTGTGTTTTACTTATATTGCCTATTGATGCTGCCTTGTTGGTTAGAGATTAGATCATGGCGGGGATTTCTTTATTTACACTGTCCTGTTTTAATGGGATGACAGTAGGGTAAGTGTGAGGTTTGGTGCACCCTAGAACCGGTTTAAACCCCCCAGTGGCCTACTTTGCCACTGACCGTTCCAAGGCGGTAGCCCTATTGTCAACCCTTTTGTGTTTGTGATGTCGTTTGCATTTTTTTATTACTTTTGCCTTTTCGTTTGTTTGCGTGTTTGTTTTTGTGTTTTGTGGTTGACTGTCGTCCTTGAATGCTGCTTTCCCTGTCCGCTATTTTTATCCTTCTTTACAACATTAGGTACCTATACTATTCAGTAATATACAATAAAAAATGGCCTGGATGTCTAATGATTGGTAAATGGTAATGTCTTGTGCAACTTGCTATTAATTTTCAGCTGTAACACCAGGGCAGGGTGTTTGTAACATAAAATACCTTTTTATACTGAATATCTGTCTAAAGAACGTTGATTCAATTCATGGTGCAGCTCAAGCAATTCTATTAATCCTGCAGTTTTTCAAGGTCCAGCTGTGAAGTTAAATACAAACTGAATACAGAGGCTAATTCATCTCATCATAGAGAAAATTTCAGTCAGATTTTGTATAAACCTTACTTTAAAACTGAAAATGATGTTGTTGTTTTTCTTATTAGTAGTTCTATCAATTGCAAAGCTTAATATATAGTACCAATAATTGAAGAATTATATTAGCTGTTTAAAATAGATGGAAAAGCACATGTTCTGTTATCTCTGACTTCAATTGATAATAAAATGTTTGGGGCCCAAAAAACTGATGTGCTTTTCACATTAGCCTTAAATACTTACTTTCCATAGGGTCAAATGGTCATTAAATAATAAATATATAGTTCATCATCTGAATTATAGTGTCAGTATTAACCTTAGATATTTAAAACATGTGCTTTAATCCACCTAGTTCTTTTAAACAGTTATACATTAAAACTTAACAAGAAAATCAATGGCACGCATTTAGATAAAATAAAATTGTTTTGTTTTGAACAATGTATCCATTGATAACATTTATCAAACATGTTCTTGTTTCACAAGAACCTCTAATACCATTTGTTTCATCCCATAAAAAGCATGTTCCCTAATTATTTTTTAATGAAACTTGTCATCTTCTTTGTACCGTAGAATGAGTCCTTCATTATTCCATGGAGTTGTTTGACATTGTCATCTTCTTTGTACCATACAATGAATCCTTCATTATTCCGCCGAGTTGTTTGACATTGTCATCTTCTTTGTACCATACAATGAGTCCTTCATTAGTCCACAGAGTTGTTCGACATTGTCATCTTTGTATGGTCCTTCATTATTCCACAGAGTTGTTTGACATTTTCATCTTTGTATGGTCCTTCATTATTCCACAGAGTTGTTTGACATTTTCATCTTCTTTGTACCGTGCAGCAAGTCATTCATTTTGAATCTTCCTCCAAGTACACTGTGTTAAGTGGTAGAAACATTCATGGATTCTAGCATGGTAGAAACAACCACATATTTCAGCATGGTTTGAGCATGTCCATGTGGTTAACAACATTGCTTGTAAACCTTCTCACCTCTCACCGCTTTGTGTTCGACTTGTAAGCGTGGAATAGTGCCAATTCTTACGGATGGCGGGAGATGTACAGTACTGGTTCTACCCGTGAAAAGTGGGTGGTCTGCCTCCACCACAAAAAAAAAACGACCGTCATATATAACTTGACATGTGTTGAAAATGACGTAAAACATCATACAAAGATAATTGTGCCTTCTTTATTCATATACTCATAGCACCTTTTACCTCTAAGGTGACGATATCCTCCAAGTACACTGTGTCAGGTGGTAGAAACAACCCTGGATTCTAGCCTGGTTTCCTGGCATGAAGTCGCTGGCCTTATGAATACCTATTTTGAAGTCAAGTTACACTGTTGTTGTGTCTTGTGAGGCCATATACATTAGAGGCATTCTATATAACTGTAAATACTTCTTTGAATGAAGATGGATGTTTGTTTAGTAGGAAAGTAGGAATGCTGAAACACAGGTAGCAAGAACATCATTTCCAGCGGCCTGTATCACAAACAGTTGTTTGCAGGGCCTTAAGAAGAGTACCAAATGTCCCCATCCACACACCAATGGTGAGACCCACACTTACTTCAGTCCTGTTTCAGTTCCAAACACTCCAAACACGATCACTCTATTCTTATTTGACTGCTCCTTGTCGTAGTTATTGTATATCAAGTATGGCACCCTCCTGTGTGAAGTCCTCTGGCAGATTGGTTCTAGGGGTATGTTTTCCCAGTTCCTTAAATGGAATGTTTCATTGTGTCTGTCTTGCCACACTTACGCCTACTGGATATTGTGCTAATTTGTCATGGACAGCTGTCCAGGATTCCCACTGTTATTGGCTACATGTACCTTGATTTCTTGTTTCGCTTTCAATGCCTTCATGTTGCAACATGGCCGCCTGGATGGCCATTGTGTGGTTGACGAAGTGATACATAGAAAATAAATGAATGTCCTTCATGACATTTATATCTGTTTGCGGAGACAGTTACTTGAAAGTTTTGCGTTAAATAATTTGTTTTCATACATTCTAATATCTTCAGCATTGCTGATTAAATTCATTCAAATTTATAGCAAATATATATCGCCCTTTTATCAATTTAGAAATTCATTAAATCCAGTCCCTGTTTGGCAAGACGTATAAATTCGCAGATGCTTGTTGAGCAGGATGTGGGGTGAGGGAGGGGGGACGTGATTTTTTTTTTGATGCGTGTTGTACAGGGTGGAGGTTGAGTGTGTGTGAGGTGAGGGGGATGTGGGGTGTTCTGCGAATCGTATTTCTGTTCAGTGTACTTACATATTTTTTATACAATTTGTTTCATTCTTGCAATTCTTGTTACTTGGAAAAAAACGGAGATGTTAACAATTATTGTTCTGGAATCAAGACTAATTCCTCAAGAATAATATGCATAGCATAAGTTATAGATTCATGTTTCTCTTTTCAGCTATCACCATCATAAATACCTTATATTTGCACTGCTAACACCATTATGTTTTCATTTTCAGCAATATTACCAGTATTCATTAGTCAAGTATATGTACCTTTATATATAAATTGTTTCACCAAACATTTATCCAATAGCTACCATGAAGAATCAGATATGAAAGTCTTTATCATAGATGAGAAATCTCTCAATAGATTAGTGCAATTTTAGGAGAGGAAGAAAGTCCTAAATTGTATAAGTATGTCATAAATGACATAAAGTTATAGACAAACATATATGGTCTCAGGCTGTCAGTGGGGCCTAAAATAAGTAGCTCAATGCTCAACTGTATAGCCCTGCTGCACTGGAATAACATTCCTTTAGAACATACCCCACCCAGTCACATTATACTGACACCTTACCAACCAGTCCTAGGACATGACATGATACCCCACCCAGTCACTTTATACTGACACCTTACCAACCAGTCCTAGAGCATGACGTGATACCCTACCCAGTCATGTTATACTGACACCTTACCAACCAGTCCTAGAGCATGACGTGATAGTCCCACCCAGTCGCATTATACTGACACATTACCAACCTGTCCTAGAACATCACATGATACCCACCCAGTCGCGTTATACTGACACCTTACCAACCAGTCCTAGAACATGACATGATACCCCACCCAGTCACATTATACTGATACTTACCAACCAGTCCTAGAACATGACATGATACCCCACCCAGTCACATTATACTGACACCTTACCAACCAGTCCTAGAACATGACATGATACCCCACCCAGTCACATTATACTGATACCTTACCAACCAGTCCTTGAACATGACATGATACCCCACCTAGTCACATTATACTGACACCTTACCAACCAGTCCTAGAACATGACATGATACCCCACCCAGTCACATTATACTGATACTTACCAACCAGTCCTAGAACATGACATTATACCCCACCCAGTCACATTATACTGACACTTACCAACCAGTCATAGAACATGACATGATACCCCACCCAGTCACATTATACTGATACTTACCAACCAGTCCTAGAACATGACATGATACCCCACCCAGTCACATTATACTGACACCTTACCAACCAGTCCTAGAACATGACATGATACCCCACCCAGTCACATTATACTGATACTTACCAACCAGTCCTAGAACATGACATTATACCCCACCCAGTCACATTATACTGACACCTAACCAACCAGTCCTAGAACATGACATGATACCCCACCCAGTCACATTATACTGATACTTACCAACCAGTCCTAGAACATGACATTATACCCCACCCAGTCACATTATACTGACACTTACCAACCAGTCATAGAACATGACATGATACCCCACCCAGTCACATTATACTGATACTTACCAACCAGTCCTAGAACATGACATGATACCCCACCCAGTCACATTATACTGACACCTTACCAACCAGTCCTAGAACATGACATGATACCCCACCCAGTCACATTATACTGATACTTACCAACCAGTCCTAGAACATGACATGATACCCCACCCAGTCACATTATACTGACACCTTACCAACCAGTCCTAGAACATGACATGATACCCCACCCAGTCACATTATACTGACACCTTACCAACCAGTCCTAGAACATGACATGATACCCCACCCAGTCACATTATACTGACACCTAACCAACCAGTCCTAGAACATGACATGATACCCCACCCAGTCACATTATACTGACACCTTACCAACCAGTCCTAGAACATGACATGATACCCCACTCAGTCACATTATACTGACACCTTACCAACCAGTCATAGAACATGACATGATACCCCACCCAGTCACATTATACTGACACCTTACCAAACCTTTATATATGCCACTATAAAGCAGAGAGCTAGTAGTACCCTTTATTTGCTACTATAAAGCAGAGAGCTACTAGTACCTTCTGAGTCAATGCCTCTGATACTTGTATTTTGATGTAAATGAGGCCTGGTCCACTAGAAAGCTCATAACCGTCTTGGCGCCATATAATCTAAATTGTGTTGCTGTTATGAAGTTCCTGAATCCATGCCTCATATTTGTATCTTGATGTAAATGAGGCATGGTCCACCAGAAAGCTCATAACCGTCTTGGCGCCATATAACCTAAATGAAGTTCCTGCATCCATGCCTGGTATTTGTTTCTTGATGTTAAGGCTTGGATCCAGAAAGTTCATATCCATCTTAGCATCGTATAACCTATAATGTGTTGCTGTGCCACCTAATTAAGTACTTCTATTTATTAAGTTTATGTCTAGGCTCCTTATTCTATTTCAAGTGTCTGTATATTATACCCCCGCTTTCACAAAATGAAATGGGGCTATATAAGAATCACGTTGTCCGTTATGTCCCATCGTGTCATGTAACATTTCTGTCGCGTCGCGTAACACATTTTTATTACTTGCATTCCTCAAACAGTTCTGAATGGGTTGTTCCCAAACTTCATATACACATAACAACTGATGACCTTATGTCCCTCTACATCAACCAGTGTTTATTGCCCAATTTATTACAGATATATCGCCCGTTGTTTGACTTGGAATTTAAGCGAGGGTATTCATCACCTTCGTTTAGTTTATTTAAATGACATTTAGTATATTTTCTTCACTTGTTTATCTAATCAAAATAGTCATGGTTTGATATATGATGAGGACAAAAAATATAATATGTGTAGTTCTTACTACATGTTAAACTAAATAGTGTATTTATTTTATATTTTGTCTTTTTTAAATTTTATGACCTAATAAACTAACTTAAATATATGTGTGTTGATATCATCAGATACAGATAGAGAATAGATAGAAAACATAATTTCTAAAAAAGGAGAAAAAAAAAGAAACGTTTAGATTTCGCATAATATGTTTAGGGTTGGCCCTTAAAAAAAGGTCTGTTTGGGAAACAGTAATCACACATAATATTATTTGGCATGACCATGGTTAATCATGGTTTGATATATGACGACCATGATTAATCACGTTTTCGCAAGGGTAATGAATTCAAATTCTTGCTAATTTCATTACTAGTATGTAGTTTGCTGAACGTAGTTTGCTTATAGTAAGTGAAATGCCAAATGTCACCACAAGTCCTTTATAATAATACCAGATTAAACCCATGTTATATGGATATAATAATGCATATAACCTGAACACATTATTACACATATCATTACAGGGGTTTAATCTCTAGAAGATATAAACCAATTAAAAAACTTAGCGAAACAATGTTTGAAAATGCTTCAATCATGTAAGATATAAGCCTATTCAATTACTATACACTACCCAACTTTTATAATCGGTCACTTTTCAAAGAATTATATATTTTTTAATAATTGATGTTTTCATTTGAAATTTCAACTGGCGTCCTTTAACAACTATCCCTTGCGATTTATAAAACTTAATCTACCTTGATTGGACTAAAACTATTGTTGATAAACATAATAAAATATTGGTATGTGTTTCGGTGATTTCGAGTTTTTAGTATTCGTGTTATTTTTCAAAAAACCTGGGTGACTGATTATAAAAGTTGAGTAGTGTATGAAACAATGTTTGAAAATGCTTTAAAAGATTTTGGTACAATATATGCATATAACACGTGCAATTTTACTATTAGTTAAAAAATGATGCTGAGGAAGCTAATTTATACATGTATAGGAGCGTGCTACCATCATATCTATGTAATCAATAAGGCCATGCTATCATCCCATCCATGTAATCAGTAAGGCCGTGCCATCATCACATCTATGTAATCAGTAAGGCCGTGCTATCATCCCATTTATGTAATCAGTAAGGCCGTGCCATCATCACATCTATGTAATCAGTAAGGCCGTGCTATCATCCCATCTATGTAATCAGTAAGGCCGTGCTATCATCGCATCTATGTAATCAGTAAGGCCGTGCCATCATCGCATCTATGTAATCAGTAAGGCCATGCTATCATCGCATCTATGTAATCAGTAAGGCCGTGCTATCATCGCATCTATGTAATCAGTAAGCCGTGCTATCATCCCATCCATGTAATCAGTAAGGCTGTGCCATCATCACATCCATGTAATCAGTAAGGCCGTGCCATCATCACATCTATGTAATCAGTAAGGCATTGCCATCATCACATCTATGTAATCAGTAAGGCTGTGCTATCATCCCATCTATGTAATCAGTAAGGCCGTGCCATCATCGCATCTATGTAATCAGTAAGGCCGTGCCATCATCCCATCTTTGTAATCAGTAAGACTGTGCCATCATCACATCCATGTAATCAGTAAGGCCATGCCATCATCACATCTATGTAATCAGTAAGGCCGTGCCATCATCACATCCTCACATCCATCATCACATCCGTATAATCAGTAAGGCCGTGCTATCATCACATCTATGTAATCAGTAAGGCCATGCCATCATCACATCCATGTAATCAGTAAGGCCGTGCCATCCTCACATCCATGTAATCAGTAAGGCCGTGCCATCATCACATCCATTTAATCAGTAAGGCTGTGCTATCATCACATCTATGTAATCAGTAAGGCCGTGCCATCATCACATCCATGTAATCAGTAAGGCCATGCCATCATCACATCCATGTAATCAGTAAGGCCGTGCCATCATCACATCCATGTAATCAGTAAAGGCGTGCTATCATCACATCTATGTAATCAGTAAGGGCGTGCTATCATCACATCTATGTAATCAGTAAGGCTGTGCTATCATCCCATCTATGTAATCAGTAAGGCCGTGCCATCATCACATCTATGTAATCAGTAAGGCCGTGCTATCATCGCATCTATGTAATCAGTAAGGCCGTGCCATCATCACATCTATGTAATCAGTAAGGTCGTGCTATCATCACATCTATGTAATTAGTAAGGCCGTGCTATCATCACATCTATGTAATCAGTAAGGCCGTGCCATCATCACATCCATGTAATCAGTAAGGCCGTGCCATCATCACATCCATGTAATCAGTAAGGCCGTCCCATCATCACATCCATGTAATCAGTAAGGTTGTGCCATCACCACATCTATGTAATCAATAAGGCCGTGCCATCATCACATCCATATAATCGGTAAGGCCGTGCCATCATCACATCCATGTAATCAGTAAGGCCGTGCCATCATCACATCCATGTAATCAGTAAGGCCGTCCCATCATCACATCCATGTAATCAGTAAGGTTGTGCCATCACCACATCTATGTAATCAATAAGGCCGTGCCATCATCACATCCATATAATCAGTAAGGCCGTGCCATCATCACATCCATGCAATCAGTATGGCCTTGCCATCATCACATCCATGTAATCAGTAAGGCTGTGCCATCATCACATCCATGTAATCAGTAGGCTGTGCCATCATCACATCCATGTAATCAGTAGGCTGTGCCATCATCACATCCATGTAATCAGTATGGCTGTGCCATCATCACATCCATGTAATCAGTAAAGTCGTGCCATCATCACATCCATGTAATCAGTAAGGCTGTGCCATCATCACATCCATGTAATCAGTAAGGCTGTGCCATCATCACATCCATGTAATCAGTAAGGTTGTGCCATCACCACATCTATGTAATCAATAAGGCCGTGCCATCATCACATCCATATAATCGGTAAGACAGTGCCATCATCACATCCATGTAATCAATAAGACAGTGCCATCATCACATCCATGTAATCAGTAAAGTCGTGCCATCATCACATCCATGTAGTCAGTAAGGCTGTGCCATCATCACATCCATGTAATCAGTAAGACAGTGCCATCATCACATCCATGTAATCAATAAGACAGTGCCATCATCACATCCATGTAATCAGTAAAGTCGTGCCATCATCACATCCATGTAATCAATAAGGCCGTGCCATCATCACATCCATGTAATCAGTAAGACAGTGCCATCATCACATCCATGTAATCAATAAGACAGTGCCATCATCACATCCATGTAATCAGTAAAGTCGTGCCATCATCACATCCATGTAGTCAGTAAGGCTGTGCCATCATCACATCCATGTAATCAATAAGGCTGTGTCATCATCACATCCATGTAATCAGTAAGACAGTGCCATCATCACATCCATGTAATCAGTAAGGCTGTGTCATCATCACATCCATGTAATCAGTAGGCTGTGCCATCATCACATCCATGTAATCAGTAAGGCTGTGTCATCATCACATCCATGTAATCAGTAAGGCTGTGTCATCATCACATCCATGTAATCAGTAGGCTGTGCCATCATCACATCCATGTAATCAGTAAGGCTGTGTCATCATCACATCCATGTAATCAGTAGGCTGTGCCATCATCACATCCATGTAATCAGTAAGGCTGTGTCATCATCACATCCATGTAATCAGTAGGCTGTGCCATCATCACATCCATGTAATCAGTAAGGCTGTGCCATCATCACATCCATGTAATCAGTAAGGCAGTGTCATCATCATGTCCATGTTATCAGGAAGGCCGTGTTACCATCACATCCATGTAATCAGTAAGGCTGTGCCATCATCACATCCATGTAATCAATAAGGCCGTGTCATCATCATGTCCATGTTATCAGGAAGGCCGTGTTACCATCACATCCATGTAATCAGTAAGGCTGTGCCATCATCACATCCATGTAATCAATAAGGCCGTGTCATCATCATGTCCATGTTATCAGGAAGGCCGTGTTACCATCACATCCATATAATCAGTAAGGCAGTGCTATCATCAAAGTAGCCATCCCGCCAACAACAGCCACATTTTACATATATATAACTTACATATTTTGAGAATCCAAACTCTATAGACACAATACGAGGGGTGTTCCGTAAATAATGCGAGTAGTATTGATACTAGAATACTATAATCAGTTTTGATCAATTGTTTTTGCGATTTCCTTCAAGGTACTCCCCCTTAGCCGAAACATACATTTTGAGCCGCGCAATCCACTTTTGAAAACATTTTTCGTATTCATGAACAGGTAAACCCTTAAGACACTGGTAAACAGCAGATCCCAGGGCATTCCTCCAGTTATATCTCTTCCCAGATAAGTAATTTTTAGCTCGACTGATCAGAGATCAGCAGAGCTTATGCCGTGGTGAGGCGTCCGTCTGTCTGTCTGTCCGTCTGTCCGTAAACGTTTATTTTTAGCGACTACTCCCCTGAAACTACTGGATGGATATTCATGGAACTTTACAGAAATGTTGCCCATGAAGTCTAGTTGATCCTAGCAAAAATTCATGTTGGCCGGAAATTCAAGATGGCCGCCACGGCTAAAAATAGATTTAAAATAAATAAATTTGTAGTGACTACTTCTTGAAAACTGTAAGTGATATTGATATGGGACCTTTTCTAAAATGATCAGCATGCATGACCTGATGTTGATCCTTGTCGAAAATTATTTTGATTCGACATTAAACTTGGGCGCCAGTGGCCATCTTTGTTTACTTAGTGTTTGAATAGTAAAAATTTGTAGCGACTACTCCTCTGAAACTACTTGGCGGATTTTCATGAATCTTCACAGGAATGTTGCTCTTGATGTCTAGTTGATCCTAGGAAAATTTCAGGTCGGCCGGAAATTCAAGATGGCTGCCACGGCTAAAAATAATTGTTCAAAATACAAGTTTGTAGCGCCTACTTCTTGAAAACTATAGGTGATATTGATATGCGTCTTTTCCTAAAATGATCAGTATGACATGATGTTGATCCTTGTCGAAAATTATTTTGATTCAACGTTAAACATCTCTGCCAGCGGCCATCTTTGTTTACATAGAGTTATATAATGAAAACTTGTAGCGACTACTCCTCTAAAACTACTTAATGGATTTTCATGAAACTTCACACGAATGTAGCTCTTGATGTCTTATTGATCATAACAAAACTTCAGGTCAGCCGGAAATTCAAGATGGCTGCCACGGCTAAAAGTAGATTTTCAAAAAACAAGTTTGTAGCGACTACTTCTTGAAAACTATAAGTGATATTGATATGGGACTATTTCTAAATTGAACAGCATGTCATGATGTTGGACATGCTGTTGGTCCTTGTCGAAAATCGTTTTGATTCGATGTTAAACATGGCTGTCAGCGGCCATCTTTGTTTACATAGAGTTATATAGTAAAAACTTGTAACGACTACTCCTCTGTAACTACTCAACGGATTTTCATGAAACTTTACAGGAATGTTGCTCTTGATGTCTAATTGATCCTAGCAAAATTTCAGGTTGGCCGGAAATTCAAGATGGCCGCCATGGCTAAAAATAGATTTTTAAAATACAAGTTTGTAGCGACTACATCTTGAAAACTATAAGTGATATTGATATGGGACTTTTTCTAAAATGATCAGTATGACATGATGGTTATCCGAGTCGAACATTATTTTGATTCAATGTTAAACATGGCTGTCAGTGGCCATCTTTGTTTACATAGAGTTATATAATGAAAACTTGTAGCGACTACTCCTCTGAAACTACTTGACGGATTTTCATGAAACTTCACAGGAATGTTGCTCTTGATGTCTAATTGATCCTAGCAAAATTTCAGGTCGGCCGGAAATTCAAGATGGCCACCACAGCTAAAAATAGATTTTCAAAAAAACAGTTTGTAGCGACTACTTCCTGAAATCAAAATCGATCAGTAGAGCTTCAAGGTCATTGACCTCTTGTATAAATTCTCTTGGTGATATAGGCGAAATATAGCATGTATTTAAGGGCCAGATTGAGCGGGTTGAGGTGGGAACAGTGGTTCAAAACACTAATTGATAAACATAATTAAAACAAATGGGTGAACAGTAAATCCAAGGGTTAGAGAAGTCAAGTGGGGAAAAATATATGAAAACCATTTGGGAATGGTTTGTCAGCAAAATCAGAAAGTGGGAAGTGAGGAAGAAAAAACAAAATAATTGCGACGCGAGAAAATGAGACCCCCATGTCGACCCCTCAAATTTGGTTATGACAAACACTAGTCTGTGATATTATTTTTGTATTTATTATTTAATCTGTTATGTTTAACATTATTACGCTATGTTGTACACGTTTGTGTGCATTTTGTTGTGATGTTGTAAGAACTGCAGCTCTATGACACAAACAATTCCAGATTTCCTGTTTATTTGTTTCATTTGTATCATGTTTTAAAATAATTCATTATACAAGATATATCGTAGATACCGGTATAATTTTGGATTTTGAAAGAATCAAAATGATACCTAACAGTGAGGGATGCTTTGACTTAATTCACGTGAATGATGAATTAACATGTAATTGATATTATTTTGAATTTTCTCATTACAACTTGAAAACACATTTTATTTGTCAAACTTAAAAAGACTTTTAGCTTGTTTCACCCTATACCATTCATGAAGTTGAAAATTAAAGTACTATATACTATTATTATGTAAGTTTACAAGGTAAACGTGTGTTTCTATGGATTCATTTTCTCGAGAACATTGTCAACTACTTGCTTTATGATTTGTGTAACTAGAACCATATTGCCATGTTGGATGCTTCGGCAACCTTTAGTGAGCAAGAGTGTGTAAGCATAAATTCTACTTGATCTTACCCATTCATTTTCACGTCTATCTATCTCAAATTATTATTTTTTTCTTCAAATCAGTAAATTTATTTCTTCTCAATCTAATTGCTTCGTTCTGATAGATATCTAATTAAAATGTTTCTTTCCTTCAAATCAATAAATTTAATTTCTTCTTGATCTAATTGGTTCATTTTGATAGATTTCTTAAAATATTTTTTTTCTTCAAATCAATAAATTTCATTTCTACTTGTTCTAAGATCTAATAATTTT
>JAWPHD010016292.1:0-50641 GCA_037043455.1 Cyrtodaria siliqua
AGTTGGATTTGAATGGAAGAGCTAATTCAAATCCATTATTGATTTTGTATGTAATATCATTTTATATGTTGATTAAACTACTGTTTGTTATGTCTTGTCTTAGAGGGTTTCTTTTTTACTACTGTTTTTTTGACTGGTTTTTGTCTCTTAAGCCCATAATGATATAAACTTAAACATATCTGGAGCATACCTCATTTCCTGTTGACATGACACCAACAACCGGATGTTTATAACATCTGACATGTGTAACTCCAACTGTTGCTAGGGATACCAAGTTCTGATGGTCCTAATTTCTGACCTTTACACAACACCTTGTCTCCCTTTTTAACATCAGAACCGATGGGTCTAAATTTTAAATAAAAGAACAGATATTGGTACAGACAACATTTTCTGATGTAAAGTAAATATCAAGTCAAATTCGCTTGAAAGAGCAAAAGAAGTTTGTGTGTTGTTTTTTTATTGAAATATACTGTATATTGGTTTATTTTAACATGTGAAATGGAAAATGTTCGTATAAAAAATAAACAACCACCATATTTCAATAGAGCAAACCTCTAATACCAGGCGTGCATGCATAACATCTCAGAAGAATGACACGCCGATATAGTCTCAGTGTTCTAAGACCATTGTTAATTTCCAACATTTTCATTGTTTACGTTCGAAATAATCTCATTCTCGTGTGTACTCACATACCTGACGATTTCTGGTTAACGTTGTTTTTTTGTGTCAGTTGTGTCAGGTTTAAGTTTCCAAATCCGGAACGACACAGCGCGAGATATTTCGAAAGGTAAACACAATATATCTGCTGAAACATGAGTCTTACGAAAATGCCTAGATCGACGAGATATTCGTCTCTTTCGTGAGTTGTATGCATGTACGCGTGGTATTTAAGGTTTAGTCTATTGAAATATGGTGGTTGTTAATGCAGGCATTGCTTGATGCTTTCCGAAACCTTTCTTGATGGGGTCATCCTGATACCTACCTATTCTATAAAGGATCGCATATTAGCTCTATGGTAGGTAAACACCATAAGAGCTATGATTCTCGCCACTAGCGGATCCAGGGGGGGGGGGGGGACTTTTTTATTCATACATGTATGTCCATGTTACTGTAGATAAAATATCAAACAATTTCGATGCACGCACTCAGTATAAAAAATGGCTTCGCTCGCTCAACGCATAATGGCTAATGAGTGGTTTAATTAACACATTGTTAAATCCTTTTATTTGAAAACGTACTTTGTTTTATTCATACATGTATGTCCATGTTACTGTAGATAAAATATCAAACAATTCCGATGCACGCACTCAGTATAACATTTTTTATCGCTCGCTTCGCTCGCTCAACTCATAATGGTTTAATTAACACATTGTTAAATCCTTTTATTTGAAAACGGACTTTATAACCCTATCAATGCACTACCGCAACCGTTTTATGAGGTTAGAATCGCCCCCCCTAAGCTGAAATCCTGGATCCGCCCCTGCTCGCAGCCAATCCTGACCATATTACCTGATTTCCTGTCCATTACATGATATCCTGACCATTACCTGATATCACATCCATTACCTGATATCCTGTCCATTACTTGATATCCTGACCATTACCTGATATCATATCCATTACCTGATATCCTGACCATTACCTGACATCACATCCATTACCTGATATCTTGACCATTACCCGATATCTTGACCATTACCTGATATCTTGACCAGCAGTTGGTGCCCGCATTATTTTAATCTCCAGCTCCGTCTTCCCTTCATCAGCAGAGTGCAACAGTATCGTGTCCTCAACCTGCACAACAGCATCAGAACCTTCCGGCACTGGGGCCCCGGTGTTGATTCGAACACAGTACCCTTCCACAACTTTTCCACCAGGCTGTAAACAGTATGATGGTATAATGGAATAAAATGTATAGCACACGAATAGTCAATTAATAATACAATATGCAAGTGATATAACAGAAACTCAAACTGAATGTTATTGCTGCTGAGCGGCTCATCAGTATATTATATAGAGGATATTTATTTAGGAGTAAATAACAGATTTTATTTCAGCCAGAAGTGAAAAAAAAAATAAATTTTCATGACTGAGAAGCATATGTGAAAATATGAGTCTGATTTGAATTTTTTTTTTTTTTAGAAAGATTTTAAAAAATATCAAATAATAACATTTTAAAACTTTTCTAAAAAAAAAAAAATTCATATAATATATATATTATAGATATTTTTTAGAAAAGTTTTAAAATGTTATTATTTGATATTTGGATGACGTTTTTTGGGTTTGTTTTTTTGGGGATGGGTGGGTAGTAGTGACCAAATTACGCGCCGAATACATGTGAACGCACCATATACATCCTAAGTTTTCAAAATTTTCCGTGGAAGCATGCCACTAGAAAAGTCGGGCCTGCACATCAAAAAGGTCTATCTACCCTCCTGACGTTTCTTCTACACCGATCCTACATGATCAAAAATATGTCAGTGGGAAAAAACAGAAAAATATTTCATTAACTATGGGGTGCCGTCATAAATGGATATCAAAAACTACCTAATAAATAGTAAAATGGCACCCCATAATTAAAGTGACTAAATGATCTGGTAGTTTCGTTTTCACAAGCACACTGGTTTTGGCTCAGGATTGACAAGTACAAGTTTACAAGTACTGACATGAAAAGAGAACAAGTCACATAATATTAATGTAGCCTGAGTCTATTTATATCCGTGTTGTGATTTTGTTTATTTTCATTCATTTCTATTAGTTCAGGCAATTGTCGACCCAGACTTTAATTGCAGCTATATTTTGGTAAATAATGCACCACAGATTTAAACATGTTTCTTTCCGCCTTTTTGTATAATTATCTTGGATAGCAGGTGTTTGTCTGTCTCATCCAATCAGAAACGTTACCAGAATCTAGGCAAAAAGCCAAATTTTGTTTAGGAGAGCTGTTTTAGACAGGAGGGTAGCTAGACCTTTTTTGATGTACGGGTCCGACTACTTCTAGTGGGGTCCGGGCATGCTTCCCTGGAAAAAATTTAAAACGTAGGACGTCTCTGTTGCGTTTTGGCGTATATTTAAATATAAATATAAACAAAATCACACTTCAAAATTCAATAAATTCATATACTATTATATTTTTCAACCATGCATGTGAAAATTATGTGCAGGCCTGGGCCTTTTGGCCTAATAGGTAGCTATGCTACTGCTGAGCACTTCGAAATGAAATAACGTAAGTTTGATATTATCAAATATTACAAAGAGATGTCTTAACATATAAAATTAAAAAATATATCCAAGAAAAAGAAGAAACATTTGCTATTTTTTTCTTATTTTATACAGAGGATAGAATATGTAAAACTAATATTACTGCATCTCCTGCGGTAGAATCGCCGGCGACAAACCGGTTACCAGCACCGTCTGACGCTGCAAAAAATATGGCTTGTTGAGTGAAATTAAAGTTATAGTTATATGTTATTGCTATACTAACACTTTAAAGACAGTTATCCATATTCGTCCATTTAAGCATCCAGGTGCTTAAATAATTCTGAAAAGGGGGTGCTTATTAGAAACATGTCGTACCTTTCCGGTTGCCATGCACCTGATACTGAGCACGGCCTTATATCCCAGTTACCATAAACCTACACATTGTAACTTAATGTGTGTATAAATGACAGCATGACGATTAAGAAGGCGCTTATTAAAAGGGGGCAGGTAGGCTTAAAGGAACGAATACGGTACTTCTATATAGCGAATGACCCTTTTTTAAATTCATATTATGGTAACAAAAAAACAAAGAAACAACATTATGCAAATTTATTTCAAAAAGAATTATAAACTGCAATTTTTTTAAAAAACAATCATAACCTGCAAATGCATTTCAAAAAGAAATGGCGACTATCAACACTGAATGTGTTTACAAAATACTGAAGCAAGCAGTGTGATCTTACCTAATACTGCATAGCCATCCTTGATAGAGGCGGGGAATGGTGGCAATGGCTCGGCTGCAAACACATCTTCGGCAAGATAATGACCAAGGCATTCTGGGGGAAATAATATAGTAAAGATGTGTTATTAATTTATTTACTATATTTGCCATGGAGTTTGGTGTTTTAAAGTTGGACTTTGTCTTACTGCATGCTGTATTTAAGATCACAGCACCTCCTGTATGTCCTTGTCTCGGTATGACTACAACTTTGTGATATCATGTTTTATTAAAACGTCCTTGTTCCTATATAGAAACTAGTAGAACAACAAGGTACGTAGACAATGCAGTGTAACAAATCCGGTGATGAATGGTGAGTCAGCAGAAGAAATACATAATCAAAATTAAATTTAGAAGATCGTGGTAAACAACTATAAACAATAAAAGTTAAAATATCTAGAAATGCAACCATTGCAATTATCATTTCCATCGTCATTGCAATCGTCTTTGCCATCGAGAGCAGTGTTACACATAAACACATTAATACAACGTTCAGACTATAAGCCAGCATAAATATCACTTTGTGCATAAGTTATCACGTTTTATTACCATGTGTTTAATATGTTGAAAGGTATGAACATAAAATACACCAATGGCAATTATACCGTTTACTTTACCATGAAACTAGCATTAGTATTGACAGGAGCAAGAATCTGATTTGTTCTTATGCATGTTCTATTCATTAAATGAACATTGCCCAAGGCGTCTGAACTCTTGACACGCATCCATGAAACATACAACAATACGCGGCAATTTTTGATGCACGCATCAAGATTGATGTAATTTCGTTCATGATAAAGTATCAAAGCTCTAGCGAAACAGCTTAACGCAACAAAAGTAAAAATACATGATCAGTTAGATTCAAGGTCATTCGTTGAACTCTTTCTGGGTGGTTGAGCTGTACTAGCCAATATACATCTATGATTGAAGTTTGGTTGACCTTTTACATGTAGTAACTAAAACAGGGCTAAAAGTGAAAACTTAACGGTTCCTAAATCATTCGATGCCGTCATATCGAGTATATGTTTTTCTGGAGCTTGTAGTCGTGTTGTGGACTTTTATATTCGGGGGGCGGGGGCAACATATATGTGTAAGAAGCTATGTAAGAATTAACCAAAACAAAACAGAAATATGTAAAAAAAAAAAAGAAGAAAAAAATCGAGTTTTGAGTGGGGTTGGGGTGAAGGGGGTGGTGGTTGTGGGGACAACATATATATATGAAAGAAGCTATGTACGAATTGTAAGAATTGACCAATTGGGGGGGGGGGGGGGGGGGGGGGGCTGTGGGGGGGAGGGGGCAACATATATGTGTAAGAATTGACTAAATCAACACAGAAATATGTAAAAAATAAAAAATAAAAAAAATAAAAGGTGTGGAGGGGAGGGGGGATTGAAGGGAGTGGGTGCAGGAGTTGGAGGAGGGAGCCCATACCCCAATATGGGTGAAGTATGAATAAGATGCATAATGCTATAAGAAATCCCAAACCAAAATTATAGATATATACATGCTTACAAGCAAACCTAGATCTGCCTTTATTGCACCATTTATGGGCCATCACAATTTGGGTTCCATGGGAGCCCAGAATTTGCAGAAGACAAAATTACTTACCCGACACTTTACAAAATACTAAACGGAAACCAATCCCCAAATTTAGTTAGGACAAGAAATGTAAGAGAAATAGACCTGAAAACACAGCTTACACGCAAAAGATGTGAAACAGACACATTTTAAGGGCTATCAGAATTTGGGAGCCCAAGGGTTACAGAAACCAAAATTATTTAAGCAGCCCAGAATAGACTAAAACAACACAGAATTAGATTTTGATCAGAACCTGATCAAACGGGCTTTCCTGTCTTAATGACGTCATGACGTCACAACTGTCAAAGTTGTCTGATTGATTTATCACGAAAACAACTTCGATCATGCAATCAGTTGAAAAATCAAATTTCTGAATATTGTGACGTAATTGACGTCATGACGTGATAACGTCAGGATAGTATATGACGTTCTTGCTCAACCAGACCCTGAACTCTACAATCTGTGGAAGTTTTGTTCAAATCCGATCATAAATAGAGAAGATATAGCCATAAGAATGGGTACAAAAGTAGTCCTAGGTAAACTATTAAGTTACTGTGAAGCATAGAAGTGGTGGAAGACACAGGGCTGATATGTATTGAATGTTGTTTTCCTGTATTTCTGAAACATTTATCTTGCTTCTAGTGAAAACCACATCAAAATTAAAGGTAAGATGAACATGCTGCACTACTTTTTGTGAAGCACAGTTTGAAGTGTACCTCAGAATTCAAAAAAAAGGTGGTTACTTTCAGTTTGGAAAATATTTTAGAAAAAAAGCAGGTCACGCCATCATCTAAGGCCCATTTTTGTGTTGCACTGGGCCTAATACCAGATTGGATAATTTCGTGTAGGTACTGTATATATTAACAGACCTATGTAAAAATAATCGTGGTCTAGGTCTGTCTTATATAGTATAGTTCTTGAAAATAAAGTAGAATAAATGGTTTATTTGGATGTGTGTTATTTATTAAATACCAAGAAGGTTGCGTTTTGTGTGGACTTTATTTTTGAAAAAGTAAATTGAAAGGCCTTACAAATGGTACATATGTTCTTGATAACAATTTCAACCGTTACTGAGATATAGGTGGTTATTGGTGTTTACACCAATCGCTTACCTATGACCTTGACCTTTGACCCGGTGACCTGATTTTCCCAGACTAGGTCAAGGTCACATAGTGGCACATATATGAGAGCATTGTTGGCGCTAGCAAGTTCGGTTTTCGAAATATACTGAGAAGTTTCTATTTTAGCCTGTTTAAAATGAAACCAGTATGGCCACCATATTTGATGACGTCATCAACACCTTTTTTTTCACACGATCGATAGAAGACAATGAAAACATGATTGTGGTAATGTTTCAAAATAGTCATGCAATAATTATATTTTTGACGATTTTTTCCCAGTTTGTAAGCGTCTGGCGTCTCTGACGCCATCACGTTATGACATCATGATCCCGCATGACCTTCTTGCACAACTAGACCATGACCTTTACAATCTGTGAAAGTTTCATTCAAATCCGACCATAAATGTCTGAGATCTAGCACTAACAAGATTTTCATCATGACGTCACTGGCGGCCATCTTGGATGACGTCATGACCCCAAAAGCTTCGGGACACTATTCCAGACTGAGCTCTATCACTCCATAAAATTTAGAGGTCGCGCTACCAGTCTTACTATGGAAAGTGATCCCGAGAAGAATAAAGTCAAAATGTTGCCAAACGAAAACAATAAGTCTTTTCAATGGAAGGCGGAAAGCCCTAAATATGTAAAAAAAAAAAAAAAGTGTAGGGGGGGAGGGCAATATACATGCTTACATGCAAACCTAGATCTGCCTTTATTGCACATTTTATGGGCCATCACAATTTGGGCTCCATGGGAGCCCAGAATTTGCAGAAGACAAAATGACTTACCCAGCCCTTTACAACATTCTATAAGGAAACCAATTCCAAAATTTAGTTCAGCTAGGACAAGAAATGCAAGAGATATAGACCTGTAAACACAGCTTACACGCAAAATTTGATGTGAAACAGACATATTTTAAGCGCTATCATAATTTGGGTTCCATGGGAGCCCATGGGTTACTTGAACCAAAATTGCTTATGCAGCCCTTAAGTTAATGCTATTAGGAAGCCCATGGCTATTTTTGGTCGTGCTAGGATAAGAAATGTAAGAGATATATGAGCCGCAACACACGAAAACGTCCCTTCAGACAAAATTTTGACTTTTTATATTGTTTGATGTTTATGAAACACGGTGATTTTCTCTTTAAAAATCTCTTTATTTTATGTTGATATCTTAATTAAAAATGATTTTATCTCAATTTGAAAATTAAATATTGTATTATTAACCGTTAATTTTGACGCTGATGTCGGCGTCTTGGACGACGTCGTTGATTAAATAACAACAAAAAACATAAACAATTACCATTTTCTAAAGCATCAACTATTTATATTAAAAAAACATATTCCCTATGATAATAATTAGGTAAAACACGGAAGTAAAGAGAATTTTGATTAGTAATTAATTGATTACCGGTGACGTCATAAATTGTTACTTTACGACGTTGTCGTCTAAACGTCCGAAGGGACGTTTTCATGTGATGCGGCTCATATACTTGTAAACACAGCTTACACGCAAACCTTGATGTGGGATGCTGACGCCGGGGTGATTACATAAGCTCTCTTATTCTTCGAATAGTCGAGCTAAAAATAATTGAAGAACTCTGATTGGTGATGTAATTTACAAACTTCGTAAGATCCTTAGACATGTTCACTTCCAAACACTATTTATTAAACTTGAAAGTGGTTATGACCCTATCCTTTTGCAACATACTGAGTGTTTAATGGTTGGTCCAGTTACAGTTCGCCACTATGCTTTCCTATTTGATTGTGCAATGACCGGACAGATTGTGGATCCTATGACCACGTCTACCTAAATCCTGAAAGGACAGTAATGTCCGATATTTGTCTCCAATTTTGTCTTGTCGTGCCCTTAGTGTGTTATTCTCTTGTTGCTCTTGTTTCTGTCAAGTCATGGAGTTACTTGCTTTGTGGATTTCTAGACATTAGTTTGTTATATTCATATATACATGATCATCTTTGTGTTATACTTATGCTGCCTATTATTGCTGCCTAGTTGGCTATAGTGTATAGACTGGCGGGGACTTCTTTATTTGCACTGCCTCGCTTCATGGGGATGACAAATGGTAAGAGTGAGGTTTGGAAACCCTAGTTTAAACCCCAGCGGTCCGTTTGCCGCTGACCGTTCCAATGCAGTAGCATACCTTGATTTTAATTACACGTTTAAGTGTTGTTAGTATCTACGCATGTTTTGACTTTGGTCCAAGATGATACATTTTCATTCAATGTTTGTATCTACTTTAACACCTGACCCCCATTTTATTTAAAAAGGCGAGACAATAAATTGAAAAAACATAATTTTCTGCTGAGTGAATCAGTGCCAAATATCTGTGATCATTCTGTGGCCTATATATAGCCTGAACAATTAGCATTAGGCTGTAAATCGCTCAGCTGCCATGGCAGGTACACCCAG
The DNA here is from genome assembly GCA_037043455.1 of Cyrtodaria siliqua. NCBI lineage: Eukaryota > Metazoa > Mollusca > Bivalvia > Adapedonta > Hiatellidae > Cyrtodaria > Cyrtodaria siliqua. The sequence goes on from JAWPHD010016292.1 coordinate 9,109, forward strand.
CTCAAATGCTTACAGCACTTGATTTTTTAAAAAAGGGTTACTTCTCCAATAGTCAACGTGAAACTACTGGATTTTGTTAGTTATTTATATATAGTTACACTCCCTCGTTCTATGATCCATACGATCATTCCTCACATACTCTACTTGTCAATTTATATGTGTGGCTGTCTAAAGCATAAACTTATATGTGTGACTGACGATATCATAAACTTATATGTGTGACTGTCTAAATCAATAACTTATACGTGTGACTGTCTAAACCATAAACTTATACGTGTGACTGTCTAAATCATAAACTTTTACGTGTGACTGTCTAAATCATAAACTTATATGTGTGACTGTCTAAACCATAAACTTATATGTGTGACTGTCTAAATCATAAACTTATACGTGTGACTGTCTAAATCATAAACTTATACGTTTGACTGTCTAAATCATAAACTTATACGTGTGACTGTCTAAACCATAAACTTATATGTGTGACTGTCTAAATCATAAACTTATATGTGTGACTGTCTAAACCATAAACTTATACGTGTGACTGTCTAAATCATAAACTTATACGTGTGACTGTCTAAATCATAAACTTATACGTGTGACTGTCTAAATCATAAACAAGTCTGCAAAGTAGATGACCACATTCTTGTATGATGGGTTAAACAGTGTTGTGTATTAACAAAACATATAAGCAACGTATCAAGTCTAATGTTACACACATTTAGCGGTTGGCATTACGTTGTATGTCTTCCAGTTTGCTGTTATGCTGGGTTTTTATTAAACAAATAACTAATTTTAGGGTACAATATATCTCGTGCACATGACATATTTACCGTCTTTATAGTTTTATAATATACCGACGGCCAAAAGAAACGCACCACCATTTTTTAATGTACAAATTACTCATACTGTTTCCATAAGCATAACCTAATCTATTTGGACGTTCGAAGCTGTTCCGTGTTAACATTTCCAATGGAAAATAAACCATATACAGGTCCCCAGAAACAAAACAAAAAATATTAACAGGGCTTCCACTAAGGTTCAAATGTAGGAAGTTCGAACTTCCTGTGTATCAAATTTGGAAGTTCATGGGGAAAATTTAGGAAGTTCCAGTGTTTGGGCATGGCATTCATAGACTTTGAGTCAGTGAATCCACGTGGTAGTGAGGGAAACAACACATCTAAATTGTTAAAAACAAAAAAAGGATAATTATAATCATCTATATGTTTATAAAAAAAAAAAAGTTGATGACCTCATTATATAAACGGTTTCAAACTAAAAATACTTAATTTCCCTTTGCGTGCCATACCCCACCCACACGTTTTATACAGTAAATTACATTTTGCAAACAGTTTTCAATTTATCAGTCCAGGAAAGCTTTTAAATTGGCATACATTAATGAAAGGTATGTAAAACTGTCAAGTGTAGGAATAAATGTAACAGATTCTTTAATTTATTATCAAAGCAATCGATCGTTTTTGCCAGTGATAATTTCACTTCCGTGTTTAGTCTCCATTTGCGAAGAGTTCTCTCCCCTAGGTTAGAGATTATTAAATATAGTTTGTCGTACTTCGTTTCTATTTGTAACTTTGATAAATACATAGAAAAATGACACAAAGATATAAAAGAAATAGCCTTAATTTAATATAATCTGTTTGTGTAAGGAGTTTCAACTTTGTGGTTAATAAATATAAATTAAGCAATTTGGCGTTCATTTTGTGAATTGCGCGGCTAGGCCAATTATCTAATTAACACGCTCTCCTCTCACCAGTCATGCGTGTGACCCTTGATAAAAACTGGACAAAACCGGATTTACCTGTCAATTACAGGCTCCACTGAGTTTTAATTGCCTAACAACTTGTTACGTCGGCAGTCTCAAATGAAATTAGATTAGATGGGCGGGGCTATAATCGGTAATTTACAGATTATGGGACGTCCGTAGTAAACGATCGCGGCGTACTTTGAAGTTTTTGGAAGTACACTGTACGCCTTTGATGTTAATTTTTTGCCGTACAACTACGATTTTTGGACGTAATTTACGGCCGTACGCCCATTAACGGAAGCCCTGTATTAAATTATGAAAATGGTGCGTTTCTTTTGGCTTTCAGTATACTAACAACACTAATGAAGATTTGAGAGAAATTATTATAGCAGTTTTCGACAAGCTGTATCATTACTTTAATCAGTATTATTTGATAATGATTATAATGTTTCATTCTAAATCCATTTAAATATGCAATAGTGCGTGTCCACTGGTCAACAACTACTATGATAATAAATGTGCGTATAACTACTATTCACTGCCATAGTGTTACTGACTATTCACTGCCATAGTGTTACTGACAGTGAAAGTTTGTATTTGGTTTGTATGGTGTTTTACATCATTTTCAACACATGTAAGGTGATGGTCGTTTTTTTTTGAGGTGGAGGCAGACCACCCACTTCTCCTGGTTAGAACCAGTACTGTATACTTCCCGCCATCCGTAAGAATCGACACTTCCTCAAAAGTCAAGCTCCCAGTGGGATTCGAACCCGCATGTTTGAGAAGCGAGAAGGTTTACAATGCAACGTCGTCAACCCCACGGACAGTGAAATAATATGTGAAACAACTGCATTGACAGGCAATTTGGTTGGTTGGTTGAATGTTTTTTTACGTCATTTTCAGCAAAGTGTAGGCTATATATGACGGTCGAGTTTTTAGTGTTGGATGCAGACCACCCACTTTTTCCTTGGTAGAACCAGTACTGTATGCCTCCCGCCATCAGTAAGAATCAAGACTCTCTCGCTAACAAGTTGTGCCCCCAGTGGGATTCGAAGCAATAACAGGTGAGGTTTCAAACATAGCATCTCTACCATCCCGGCCACTTGGTGTAGTTTTTGCGATAATATGTTTTCCTGAAGACTTCTTGTATTAAGTTCAATGTCCTGAAACTAAAACTATTCTTCCGACATTAATGTGGAGAAGGTGTTGACAAACACCTCTATTTTCAAGCCTCTTGTTTATTGTTGACATTTGTGTTTTTTAGATTTACCACACATAAGATAACCCCCTGAACGCAGGCGAAAAAAACAAAATATTACTTAATCGACTTACCTGTGAAGCAGATCATTTTCAAAGCAAGCAGACAAAATCTTATTCCGGATGCTTACCTGTGAAATGAACTTTTTCCTCGGAGAGTATTTCGGCATGTTCCATCACTATGGATACAGCCTCGTCCACACTTATCATGGGAAAAGGCGACTCCCTTGGTCGGTACGCGACACGGCTTACATCTACTTGACCTGAAAGACATTTAGTTAAATTAATAATACCCAAGCATTGTGGTGTAGTGGTTATAGAGTCTGCCTTGCATTCGGGAGGTCGTGGGTTCGAGTCCCCTGACCGCGTCATACCAAAGACTTTAAAAATCGAGTAGTCACTTGTAACCCTTGCCTGAAGAGCAAATAATGGGTAGTGCTACGACTGATTGACCAGTGTCAGAATAATGTGACTGGGTGGGTGGGGGTATCATGTCTACGACGGCATGGTATTCCAGTGTGGCAGCACTATAAAGAAACCATTGAGTTCGCTGCTTCAAGTAGACATATCATCACATCACACAATAACACACAGATAAAAGTCCAGACAGTGTGCCTATAATCGTCGGGTAGGACGCCTGTCGTAGGTGGAGGGACTATAATCCTTAGAAATACACACACGTTAAATTAATGATCTCATATGCTATAAAGTATAGGACACTATAAAGTATAGTGCTAGATTAGATGAGGTAGTGGAAAAAAAATAATTCTAAGACGTACACAGGAAGTTATTATTATTATTCAGGCCGTAAGAGCAGCACTGCCAATTTTTCAACACCCCTTCTTCCCATCATGAAGTTTCAGTGCTATCAAAGTGCGTATGGCGGCTTACGAAGAAATAACGGTAAGTGTTTGCCTAGAATGTGGCTTAAATGTTACGATTTTCTGGCTGTAATGTCCTGTCCTGTTGATGCAACAGCGAAACCTGTGTCGCAGCACGATATAAGCTCGCTGAGTTCACGTATCGGTTCCACGAGCATGACACGAGGTTTTGAAAAGCAATTCGCCATAGCTCACCTGGCTGTAGAAGCAGCCTCGCTTTCCACAAGTCTGTGTCACACTCACGGAGGAGATTTAGCAGAAATTAGGATGACTGATTTTTAACTTGAAAAATTAAAAATATAAATTGAACGATTTATAAACACAAACTGAATCATAACATGGTTTCCTAAATCATAATATTCATTAATAATATTAGTTCACAATAATGGAATGATATTATTTGCATTGAGACTGTCTTATATTAAATTTTAAACATGAATCGATCAAAGAAACGGTGAAAAGAAACGCGCTCCAAAAGTGCATGCTCAGTGCAGCACATCAATATAATGCAATGGTACATTTACAAATGATACACTTTTGTCTTTTCACGTGGTCCTCGAAAATTAGAAATAACCCTCGTTCTTTTTATAATTTCTGGCTTTGTCATTTCTTTTCCATGTGATCCTTGACTTTTGCGAATATAGTTCTTCATGAGTTAAAGAGAATGTAGTGACACAGACAAACAAGCTCTGTTATTGAGAATTCTGAAACACTTGGAAAAAGGTGAAAGAATTATCAAAATTGGACGATACCGGTAAACAAAAAAGATATGACCATTTAAAGTTTTTTTGGAAATGAATATGGGAGCTGCCATTTTTAGAACTACGATGTCATAGTTCCATATTACCATATATGGAATATTGATAAATATCATTTAAAACGAAGAAAATCATTGCAAATGAATGATTTTTTTTACTGGTTATATATAGCATTATTGCCATTAAGTATTACATATTTGTCATACAGTTGCTGTCATTTTCCCCTATTAATCAGTAAATTTTCATATTTATAAATATTCCTATATGGTCATTTAGAACCGTGATGTCATAGCTCTCAAAATGGCCGCTTCCATATCTATTTCAACAGAAACTTCAAATGATCATATCATCTTTGTTTATCATCCGATTTTGATAATTCTTTCACACTTATTCAAGAAGTTCAGAACTCTCAGTAATAAAGATGGTTTGGCTGTGTCGCTACATTCCCTTTAACTTAATTATTCATCTGATTTTAATCAATATTGTAAAAAGGATCCTTCGGAAGTAAAGGGCACACGTTAGTTGTATTTGGACCGGGTGCTTTATCATAAAGCAAAATTAGATTTTTAAAAAGTCAAGCATAATCATGTAAATAACCCATTCAAATTTAAATGCGCAGAAGTTGTAGATATCAATTAATAGTCCCATACAATCTCGCCGCTTTCCATGCATGTTGTCCTTAAATGCTTCATAATTGTGAGGCAAAGTTTGAGATTGCAGAAACTGTAAAAATGCCAAATAATTAACACCACCTGTAGGTGGGGAGTTCATCTCAGGTTCTTTTCTCTCTAAGAATGAGAATTTTGATTACCGCGTTTGAAACATGATCCTTAATTGATAGTTAATTGAAACACTAAATCTAAATAATGCATAGTAATGAGAATTTTACGACCAGTTCTTGCAACCCTGCAGTTTAATTCCGTCTACAGGTAGGCTACAGGGTCGTGCTTAATAGAACATGGTGTGGGGGTATTTGGTACAGTGTAATTCAATTGTGCGGACTAGTGTTGTTGTTTTTTGTTTGTTGATGTTGTTGTTGAAACAATGAAATCTATGCTGATGCTACTTTAAATTGTATGAATTTATGGTTTTAAAATATTTAGCTGACTTCAATGTTCATATGTGAAGAATCCATGTAACTGATTGTGTATTACTTAAAGACGACATTTTGCAACCGATTTATCGAAGCATCACAGAAAACAAAGCCTTAACAATGTCTTCCCATTCCAACAAGAAGAGTTATAGACTATGGCAGCTAATGATAAAACTTAAATGTCGGCATGAATTTAACTGAATTGAATTGAATTGGGGTTTTAAGGTGCACCAACACATGAAAAGGTTATATGGCGCCTAACAGGCATGAACATGCCAGGCTCCATGTACATCGAGATAAAATATGGAAAATGGGCCTATAACCTTCTCACCCTGAACTGCAGAGTTTCTGCAAATTCTATCGTAGAAACTCCATTTACGCTGGAGCCACGTTATTGTTTTTCTGCCACTGCTCTTTTGATGCGAGCGAGATAGCACCTGAAACAATGCAGGGATCATGATGAAGACCTTTAATGAACATGAACAAAGCACCTGAAACAATGCAGGGATCATGATGAAGACCTTTAATGAACATGAACAAAAAATGATAAAATGAACATGAATTTGGGGGGATTCTACTCTTCTGCCTACCCTCCAAAGGGATCTGCAGTGGCCCTATTCTTTGCCCCGTGACCAAACGTGAGCCCCCGGAAACCACACGGGGCGCATGAATTTAATAATCACCAGAACTATTACTGAAGGTGATGAATACCCCCGCTTTTTTGCTGAGTCGATGAAGATGGGCAAAATCAAGAAGAATAAATGTCTAAAATATCTGATAATTTCTAAGTAAAACAAACGTCCCTAAGTCTGTAAAAAAAAATCAGAATCAAAAAAAAAATTAATGCAGTGAACTGTATGTCAAGTGTAATAACACTCCAGTGAAAAATTCTAAGTCAAATAAAGGGCCATAATTCTGTAATAAATTAGGAATCAACATTGGGTAATGTACAGAGACATAAAGTCATTAGTTGTTATGTGTACATAACGTTTGGGAACAATCAATTAGAAAATGTTTGAGAAAAAATATGTTAACAGGTCATTATACAATATTAGAGTGGAAAATTGTAAGTCAAACAAAGGGCCATAATTCTGTAATAAATTAGGCAATCAGGGATGGGTGATGTTGAAGGACATAAGGTCATCAGTTGTTATGTGTACATGAAGTTTGGGGTCAATCAATTTGAAAATGTTTGAGAAAAAATATGTTAACAGGTCATTATACAATATTAGAGTGGAAAATTCCAAGTCAAACAAAGGGCCATAATTCTGTAATAAATTAGGCAATCAACGATGGGTGATGTAGAGGGACATAAAATCATCCGTTGTTATGAGTATATGAACAATCCATTCAAAAGTTCTTGCGATATGCAAGTATTAAAATGTGTTTTGGGATGCGATGGGACGTTACGGACAACGTGATTCCTATATAGCCCCCATTTCACTTTGTGAAAGCGAGGGTATAATAACATCGTCATGTACCCGAAATGTCATTAATATATCAGACTGGCTGTGCTGCATCTTCGCAGTCAATCATGCACAATCTCTGAAATGGAACTCAGTTGAAGTTTGTCATGTCCACTTTTAGAGCTTCCGAGAAAAGTTGGAATACAATTATAATTTGTCTTCTTATGATTAGACACTACGTACCAACTGTTCATCTTTTATTCTGGTTAACGTTTGTTCTGAGATTAAAGCTCAAAGATCAAAATCTAACTAAAAGTCACTATGGTCAGGTCAGAGGATTCTTTCTTCTATCACCATTTTTATTTTTGTAAGAGTCCCATGATGGTTCTCTCCAAATATTAATGGCGTGTTTTAAATGCTTACAGGAGGCTATTTTACTGGATTTAGAATGTGTTTTTTTTCCCTCAATAGATCTGTTTTTCTATTTATATGAGCTGTTTTAAAGATCTTAGCGTAGTGAAGAAGTCAGAAGCAGGTCTGGTCACCGAGGCTAGAGCCATGTCTGAATGGGAAATTTACTCTCATCTCCCGCTGAGGTTGCCATCCCAATATAACCTAATACGATGTGTTAATGGAATGTAAAACCCCATTTCATTTCATTGCAAGTTATATCGTCCTTCTATAAAAGTAAATGTATATATTATTTAATGTACTATGTTAACTAATGTCTGTTCATGGTACTATCTTCATCTTCTTTTGGGGCATTTGTGGCCGAGTGGTTAGTCTCTGACTTGAAATTAACTGCCACTCACCGCTGTAGGTTTCGCTCCCTCATGGGCCTAGGAAGCTATCCAGATGGCTAGCAGAACGGTGGTGGTTCTACCCAGGTGCCTGCCCGTGCACGAAAATTGAATGGAGGGGCCCCTGCAGACCAATGGAAGCTGGAAAAGTCATCATAACACCTTAACTGTTGGTGCGACTGTAAAATCCAATTCAATTCATATTCTGTTAGAGACTAGAGAAGCTCTCAGAAGTATGGACGTCAGGTCAATCAGAGAAGTATGGACGTCAGGTCAATCAGAGAAGTATGGACGTCAGGTCAATCAGAGAAGTATGGACGTCAGGTCAATCAGAGAAGTATGGACGTCAGGTCAATGTTAAGAGACTAGAGAAGCTCTCAGAGAAGTATGGACGTCAGGTCAATCAGAGAAGTATGGACATCAGGTCAATCAGAGAAGTATGGATGTCAGGTCAATCAGAGAAGTATGGACGTCAGGTCAATCAGAGAAGTATGGACATCAGGTCAATCAGAGAAGTATGGACGTCAGGTCAATCAGAGAAGTATGGATGTCAGGTCAATCAGAGAAGTATGGATGTCTGGTCAATCAGAGAATTATGGATGTCAGGTCAATCAGAGAAGTATGGACGTCAGGTCAATGTTAAGAGACTAGAGAAGCTCTCAGAGAAGTATGGACGTCAGGTCAATCAGAGAAGTATGGACGTCAGGTCAATGTTAAGAGACTAGAGAAGCTCTCAGAGAAGTATGGACGTCAGGTCAATCAGAGAAGTATGGACGTCAGGTCAATGTTAAGAGACTAGAGAAGCTCTCAGAGAAGTATGGATGTCAGGTCAATCAGAGAAGTATGGACGTCAGGTCAATCAGAGAAGTATGGACGTCAGGTCAATGTTAAGAGACTAGAGAAGCTCTGAATTGAATTGGGGTTTTAAGGCGCACCAACACATGAATAGGTTATATGGCGCCTAAAAGGCATGAACATGCCAGGCTCATCTTCCATGTACATCGAGATAAAATATGGAAAATGGGCCTAGAACCTTCTCACCCTGAACTGCAGAGTTGCTGCAAATTCTATCGTAGGAACTCCATTTACGCTGGAGCCACGTTATTGTTTTTCTGCCACTGCTCTTTGATGCGAGCGAGATGGCACCTGAAACAATGCAGGGGTCATGATGAAGACCTTTAATGAGCATGAACAAAAAATGACAAATGAATATGAATGGGGGGGTCCTACCCCTCTGCATGTGACGGTGTGTTTGCAGTGGTTGTATTCTACCCCGGCAACCACACGGGGATAGAGAAGCTCTCAGAGAAGTATGGACGTCAGGTCAATCAGAGAAGTATGGACGTCAGGTCAATCAAAGAAGTATAGACATCAGGTCAATCAGAGAAGTATGGACGTCAGGTCAATCAGAGAAGTATGGACGTCAGGTCAATCAGAGAAGTATGGACGTCAGGTCAATCAGAGAAGTATGGACATCAGGTCAATCAGAGAAGTATGGACGTCAGGTCAATCAGAGAAGTATGGACGTCAGGTCAATCAGAGAAGTATGGACATCAGGTCAATCAGAGAAGTATGGACGTCAGGCCAATCAGAGAAGTATGGACATCAGGTCAATCAGAGAAGTATGGACATCAGGTCAATGTTAAGAGACTAGAGAAGCTCTCAGAGAAGTATGGACGTCAGGTCAATCAGAGAAGTATGGATGTCAGGTCAATGTTAAGAGACTAGAGAAGCTCTCAGAGAAGTATGGACGTCAGGTCAATCAGAGAAGTATGGACGTCAGGTCAATGTTAAGAGATTAGAGAAGCTCTCAGAGAAGTATGGATGTCAGGTCAATCAGAGAAGTATGGACGTCAGGTCAATCAGAGAAGTATGGACGTCAGGTCAATGTTAAGAGACTAGAGAAGCTCTCAGAGAAGTATGGACGTCAGGTCAATCAGAGAAGTATGGACGTCAGGTCAATCAGAGAAGTATGGACGTCAGGTCAATCAGAGAAGTATGGATGTCAGGTCAATCAGAGAAGTATGGACGTCAGGTCAAATATAAATTAAACAACAGTAATGTGCGTCAACTTCATATAACATGTCCGAGTGTTCTTGGGTTTTAAGTTACATCTGGTTTAATTATACATTTTGTGCGGAAAAACTCAATGAGTCGGCGAGTTTTTGTTTGTGAGATTATTGTTATGCAATTCATAAGCATGTGGCTTTGACGAATACTTTTTTGGTGATGAAGTATTTTTTTTTTCCAATATATAATTAACATATATGTGCATAAGAAATCAAAATTGAATACATATTTTTATTGTTTCAAAATGTTAGATTATGAAGTGCGTAAATAATTACTGCACCAATTTATAAAAAGCTAAGATGTAACTTGGAAACAATAAAGGGTTTATCACAGAAATTTAAACATTGCAAAATATAGATCAATTAATAAGAACTGGACTAAATTGTGACAGACAAATCACCTCCAGTCCTCTAAGGTTCATTAGCTAAAATCCGATATTAGAGAATTCAATATCTCAGTATTTTAGATATTGGAAATTATTGTCAAATATATGGCAACTTATCATAATACGACTGGGCAAACTTTCGTCAAAATCGCCCCCGTCTCTCTAATAGCTTATACATCCGATGCATTTACTTGTTTGCGCGTTTTCTACTTAAACTTGATATGTGTTTATTTATTCTCACTGTATTGCCCTGGGCATTTTAACAAGCAGACCTCGGCTTGAAGTCTCATCCGAAGGACTGGTAAGGTAGGAAATACGTTTTAAATATTTAGGTTTTTGACCCAAATTTGGTCCTGGCTGGGATTGAACGTGCGATCGCTGGGTTACTGAGCCGCAATACTAACCATTACACCATGTCGCTATCTGTAAGAGCACAATGCATGGGAGTGCTAAATATAATGTTTTTATAACATTGGAATTTAGAGTTCTCTTCCTTTGTGTCAAAGTAGTATACAACTATTTAATTCCTTAGAAGCCAATGGATTAGCACTATTTATCCTTGGGAGTGACTACAGATCCGAGAAGGTCATTGCATGATGCGGCACTCCGAGTGCAATAGTATCCTTCAAGGGTCAGTATTCACTCCTGAGGATAAATAGTTCTAATCCATTGACTCCTAAGGCATTAAATAGTTGTTTTATTATATATCATAAAATATAACAGTTTTGATTTTTTACTAATAAAATTAAAATTTGGAGTGTGAGCCGTGTAAACAAAGTATCTGCTTCCGTACACAGATCGACTACTGCATGGTCACGTGATGCTTTGTTGTTTTTTAAAAAAAGCATGTCAATGACAAAGATGTACTATTGCACGCTAAATTTACTATTGCACGGTCACGTGATAAACTATTGAACGGTTGGCATATTTCCAATGAGAATGGTTCAATTACACGCAACTGCTTCTAGACCAATGAAAAATGCTTATATTTTATGATATATAATAATTTCTTACATTGCCCAATAGGATTATCAAAGCTGTGATAATAGCCATATTATTGTACATTTTATAACCGTAATAGTATATTTTAAGGTACAAAAATATCAACACGTCATGAGAATCTACGACAATTCATTATAATGACACGACATTGTAACAGGTGTTTTATAGCAGAAACCAATCACATCGGCATTTCTCTGTGGCACATTGCATCATTGCAGTGCAGACACACTTTATACAAGGAAACTGCATGGTTCGTGTCTGAAAATATAGGCCTTATTCTGATGAGGATTAGAAAACAAAAGAATCAATAGTCACAAACGCTCTACTTGCTCAAAAGGTTCTAATACCAATAGACATGATAGAGGAAGTAATTATCTATTCTGTCAATCTGATGAGAGGTAACTTATTCTTGCATACCGGACAAGGATATCCGTCATTTTACCGGGGCTAGATATATCCATCTCACCCTAGGGTAGAGATAAAATTCACGCACTCCAACATCCGGTATGCCGGAAAACATGCAAAACGTTAGTAGCTGGCGGCGTCAACGCAAACACGTCTCTGATATGCAAGAAAAAGAATCTATCATGGGTGTTCAGTACAGATAGGGAATTCCAACCCTCGGTATACGTGTTTTAATCGGAACCTCGGCAGAGCCTCATTTCCGATAAAAACATCGGGTTGGAATTCCCTATCTTCACCGGATACCCATGAAAGATTCTTATAGTGTCATATGTAAATCATTATCCAAAAATAGTATATTTTTGTCCATTTCCCTTGATGTTGACATTTATTTCCTTCCACTTAATGATTGAAAAACTACTATAATCTGAATTTGTTGTTGTACAGTACACACCATATACTGCTGATGCAGGTACTTGCAAATGAAACAATGAATATAGTAGCAACACAGTTTTAATGAAACTAACATTCATATCAAATTTCCCAGAAGGAACTGGTCTGCATGCGTGCGTGCGCGTGTGGTATATGTGACTTACAGTTAAACTGCCAAATAAAAAAACTATGTAATATGTAGTAAATGTTCAAAGGGTTTTTTTTCCATTTTTTTTTTCATTATTTAACCTGTTGTGTTAAATTGCAATGGAAATGTTTCTATCGGACCTTTATAATCCTGCTCGATTTGAACACGTGTTTACATTATTACATCATGCAAAGCAAAAATTATCCCATCCAATCGAAAAATATATATAAATATACTCATACTTCCATGCTGATGACCGTGGGTACATCGGTGTGAAACCAATACCGGTGTGGGTACCTCGGGATTGTTGCCATGGTGATGACTGTGGTCACCGGAGTAATGCTTCTTGTCACCATGGTGATGCACCACTGGACTAATACTACCAGACGACTCTTGACTAGTGCCTTCTTGGGTCTTATGCTGAAATGCGATTTGCTGCATCACTAAACTGGAACTTTCGACAAAATATTTTTTGCTCGTGCTATATATGGCCTTAATACAATATAAACAACATTATGTTCACTCGTGCTATATATGCCCTTAATACAATATCAGCAAATAAAAAAGCAATACTTAGCAAATACACCTGAAATACAAATGTATCTGCAGATCTGTATTATACATTCTCCATTTACCTGATCATGTTTTGGGGTTTGTTGCAATTCCATTATAAAACATGACGGCCTTTCTCTCGTCGGAGCATTTAAAATAAATAAAACATAAATGCTGCCAAAGAGCTATAGGTTTACCAACACCAATAGAGTATAAACCTCCGAGGGTCCTATTACAAAATGTAATCCCTCCTTTTATGTTAGAAAGGGGCATTATAAATGGAAGAAAATGGCCCATTTCTATTCGACTTTGTTGCTGTATGTACAAGAAGTATATTCATAAATGTTAATGGATTACTAATGAACATTTTCCAAATTTTGAATCAATGCATACACTTTGCGAGCAACTCGCAATGAAAACAGCTATACCCTTGACTAGTAAACAAACAATAACTTGATTATACACTGGACGACTTTAAAAACGCAACAGGGAAATAAACTAAGAAAACGGACATATTTCAATAGAAATTAAATTGTAATTTCATCTATTCTATATAACAATATCTACAGTTGCTTTGCTGCAAATTTCGTTGAAATTGATCAACAATAAACTTGTTAAATTCAGAGCATAACAGTACGACCCCCAAAAGCAAAAGTCACAAAACTAATATACAATTATGGACTTTTCAGCTGTTATACATGATGTGATATGCACCAAAAAAATCATTATTGACCGAGGCGATAGCCGAGGTCAATAATTATTTTTTGGTACATATCAACATCATGTATAACAGCTGAAAAGTCCATAACTGTTTTATTATATAACCCTCAATTTACAATTATATAAAACAGGTCAATATCAAAAAAACAATTATATAAAACAGGTCAATATCAAAAAAACAGGTCAATATCAAAAAAACAGGTCAATATCGCTAGATATTTTTTTTAAAAAATTACTTTTTAGCCAATGAAAACGCGTCTATTTATAGGTTATATAATAATACCCGGTATATCCCAATATGCGTAGGAGGTCAGGCGTGCATTGCCGCTAATGGTGGATATTGTGACTTTTGCTTTTGTGGGTATTACTGTTATATTTTGAATTTAACACGTTTAATGTTGATCAATTTGAATGAAATTTTCAGCATTTCAGCTGTAGATATGTTTAAAAAGATGGAATTGAAATTTAATTTCTATTGAAATATGTCAGTTATCTTAGTTTATTTCCCTGTTGTATTTTTAAAGTCGTTCAGTGTATGTCTTGTGACCACACCTTTTCTTGTGATTTTTTCAAGTGGAAAGCTTTTGTACTATATGAATATTGACACTGCTGCATTATCCATACTTGAGTTACAGTTGCAGCAAATCGGTAATGTGACATTTTAACATTGGTGTCAATGGGAAAAAAAATTGGTTGTTTTTATACCTATAAACAATACATGTATTTGATTTTGTTGTTGTATGTACAAGAAGTGTATTCATAGATGTTAATGAATTATTGTTGAACTTATTCCAAATTTCTAATCTATGCATACACCTTGTGAGCAACTATCAACGGAAATATCTGTATCCTTGACCTGCTTAGTGAACAAACAAGAACATTCTGACATGTCTTGTTACCCCACCTTTTCTGGTGATTTTTCAAGTGGAAAGTCATTGTTCTATACGACTAGATGGGTGTTCCATGTAACTCGTGTCGCCTGTCAGCGCTTTGTCAGTATAACAAGGTTTCTTAGACCCAGATAAATGACCTTGACAAACTGGCCTGATAAAGTTTTGGTGAAGAAAACAAGAGGTCAATGACCTTGAAGCTCTACTGATAGATTTTGATAGCTAGATCAGCATTCCTGTGAAGTTTCATAAAAATCTGTCAAGTAGTTTCAGAGGAGTAGTCGCTACAAGTTTCTACTGGGTAGAACCACCGACGTTCCGCAAGCCAGCTGGATAGCTTCCTCACATAAAGATTCCTAGGCCCCTGAGGGATCGAACCTACAGCGGTGAGGGGTAAGTGATTGCAAGTCAGAGACTCTAACCACTCGGCCACGGACGCCCCGTTACAGTTTTCAAGAAGTAGTTTTCAAGAAGTAGTTGCTACAAATTTATTTATTTTAAATCTATTTTTAGCTGTAGCGGCCATCTTGAATTTCTGGCCAGCCTGGAGCAACATTCCTGTGAAGTTTCATGAACATCCGTCAAGTAGTTTCAGAGGAGTAGTCGCTACAAGTTTTTACTATATAACTCTA
This sequence comes from Cyrtodaria siliqua, assembly GCA_037043455.1. NCBI lineage: Eukaryota > Metazoa > Mollusca > Bivalvia > Adapedonta > Hiatellidae > Cyrtodaria > Cyrtodaria siliqua. The sequence continues at coordinate 24,296 of JAWPHD010016292.1, forward strand.
GGTAAACAAAGATGGCCACTGGCAGCCATGTTTAATCATTTTCGACAAGGATCAACATCTTGTCATGCTGATCATTTCAGAAAAAGTCCCATATCAATATCACTTACAGTTTTCAAGAAGTAGTTGCTACAAACTTGTTTTTAAAAATCTATGTTTAGTCGTGGTGGCCATCTTGAATTTCCGGCTGACCTGAAATTGTGCTAGGATCAACTAGACATCAAGAGCAACATTCCTGTGAAGTTTCATAAAAATTCGTCAAGTAGTTTCAGAGGAGTAGTCGCTACAAGTTTCTACTGGGTAGAACCACCGACGTTCCGCAAGCCAGCTGGATAGCTTCCTCACATAAAGATTCCTGGGCCCCTGAGGGATCGAACCTACAGCGGTGAGGGGTAAGTGATTGCAAGTCAGAGACTCTAACCACTCGGCCACGGACGCCCCGTTACAGTTTTCAAGAAGTAGTTTTCAAGAAGTAGTTGCTACAAATTTATTTATTTTAAATCTATTTTTAGCTGTAGCGGCCATCTTGAATTTCTGGCCAGCCTGGAGCAACATTCCTGTGAAGTTTCATGAACATCCGTCAAGTAGTTTCAGAGGAGTAGTCGCTACAAGTTTTTACTATATAACTCTTATGTATACAAAGAGGATCACTGGCAGCCATGTTTAAAGTCGATTCAAAATAATGTTTGACTAGGATCAACATCATGTCATGCTGATCATTTTAGAAAAAGTCCCATATCAATATCACTTATAGTTTCAAAGAAGAAGTCACTACAAACTTATTTTTTAAAAATCTATTTTTAGCTGTGGCGGCCATCTTGAATTTCTGGCCGACCTGAAATTTTGCTAGGATCAATTAGACATCAAGAACAACATTCCTGTAAAGTTTCATGAAAATCCGCCAAGTAGTTTCAGAGGAGTAGTCGCTACAAGTTTTTACTATATAACTCTGTAAACAAAGATGGCCACTGGCAGCCATGTTTAATGTCGAATCAAAACGATTTTTGACAAGGACCAACATCATGTCATGCTGATCAATTTAGAAAAAGTCCCATATCAATATCGCTTATAGTTTTCAAGAAGTCACTACAAACTTGTATTTTAAAAATCTATTTTTAGCTTTGGTGGCTATCTTGGATTTCACATCAACATGAATATTTGCTAGGATCAACTAGACTTCATGGGCAACATTTCTGTAAAGTTTCATGAATATCCATCCAGTAGTTTCAGAGGAGTAGTCGCTACAAATAAAAGTTTACAGACAGATGGACGGACGAACGCCGCACCACGGCATAAGCTCTGCTGATCTCTGATCAGTCAAGATAAAAATGAGCATGTAACCCATATAATGACCTTCAGTGTGACCTTGGCCTTTATATTTTAGTATGGTCATGTCGGTGTTGTCATGATGAGTGAGAGTCTGATGAAGAAATATCAAGAAATGATAAAGCTATAACCAACGTTGTTTTCGTGAAGAAAAAAACTAGTATTTAACCCATATAATGACCTTCAGTGTGACCTTGACCTTTATATTTTAGTATGGTCATTTCGGTGTTGTCATGATGAGTATATATTAAGTTTGATGAAGAAATATCATGAAATCAGAAAGTTATAGCCAACATTAAGTTTTCGTGAAGAAAAAAATGAGTATTTAACCCATATAATGACCTTCAGTGTGACCTTGACCTTCATATTTTAGTAAGGTTATGTTGATGTTGTCATGATGAGTATAAACTGAAAGTTTGATGAAGAAATATCAAGAAATGAGAAAGTTATAACCAACATTTAAGTTTTCGTGAAGAAAATACGAGTATTTAACCCATATAATGACCTTCAGTGTGATCTTGACCTTTATATTTTAGTATGGTCATGTCGGTGTTGCCATGATGAGTATATATTGAAAGTTTGATGAAGAAATATCATGAAATGAGAGTCATAGCCAACGTTAAGTTTTCGTGAAGAAAAAACTGAGTATTTAACCCATATAATAACCTTCAGTGTGACCTTGACCTTCACATTTTAGTATGGTTATGTTGATGTTGTCATGATGAGTACATATTGAAAGTGTGATGAAGAAATAACAAGAAATGAGAAAGTTATAGCCAACGTTAAGTTTTCGTGACGGGCGGACGGACGGACGGACTGACTGACGGACGACAAAGTGATCCCTTCGAAAAGGCGACACAAAAATTACACTGCTGCATTACCCATACTTAATTTGAAGTTGCAGCAACACATTAATATATGTCATTTTAGTATTGGTGTCAATTGGGATAGTAACTGGTGGTTTCATACCTATAAGCAATATAAATGTTGCCAAAGGGCTATAACCAATAATTGCAATCATCGCTGAAAACAACCAGAGTTGCCTTACCTGGATAACAAAGGTTTTTAACACTGTTTTCCTCATTGTACCTCAGTGAACTACATACTCCAGGTGCGTATTCAGGCATACGCATGTTCGCAAATGCGTACAATTCGTCAGCAAAAGTGAAAAAATAAAAGCTCCAAAAATTCCAAATATGCAATAAAAACTGAAGGCTGAGGGGGTATGGGCTGGTGTCAAACAAAATGCCATATTAACGCTGAAATATAGCTTGAGAAAGCATCATTTGCCTCCTAATTTTCAAAAAAATCTTGGGGGAGGCCCCCCGAACCCCCACCGGCAGGAGGGGGAAACCCCCTCCCACACCTACCCAGAACTCCCTCCCACACCTACCCACTGCTTCTCATATCTGGCGTACATTTCAAAATGCTCCAGGTACGTCCCTGTACTCCAATCAGAGGTGTAATAAACCACTTCTGAAATCACTGCTCCAATCAATGGGAGAGAAAATTAATCAAGACGTTTAGTCATTTCAATACCTTATTGCAAAATTCCACTAGCCCTGATTGAATATACCTGTCATCACCTTATATATGCTCTTTGTTGTCATCTACCCATCTGCTAAACTGACTGATTTTAAGCCATATTTTTCTACATGTGTGCATGCGTTGTGCTATAGGGCCCTACTTTCTAATTTTTGTCAACCATGTTATTCTTTAGAAGGACATATTTGCTCTATCATTTTATACGAAACTAACAAATGTCAATATTTTAATGTATAGATATGTTTATTTCACAAATACTGTCATGCTTCATATATATATATTATGCATATGAATGTATAAACATAAATTATAATAAAGAAGTTTCACGAAAGGAACTGAGAATTATGGTGGCATATTTCTGCCATGAGAGAGCTAGATAATTACCATGATTATTTCGAGATAGTACCATGTATTTTTCGAGATAATAATGAATTTTCGCGAAAATCTTATAAAATGTGTAAGGTAAAATTATCTCAAATTCTGCATCATGTTAAATGCCACGCTAATGCCCACTTCTGCCATCATGATTCTGGTTTCTGGAGAATTATCGCGTTACCCGTATCATGCTTTCTTCGAGATAGTAATTGAATTTTCATGAAAATCTCTCGAGTTTTCTTGTTAAATGCCGCGATACTACTGATCATGATAGTTCTGGTTTCGCGATAAATACTGTTATTGAGTTAACTATAAATATTTACGCGATAGTAATGTGAATTTTCTGATAAATAGTCATAATTATTAAGAAAACAAAATTTCAAATGTTTAAGACAATTCTTACCGCGTTAACTATTGTGCTAACGTGATGACAGAAGACGGCAGTATTGTAGCAAGTTTGTAAGATAAAATTGTTGAAAATTAAAGAGAAAAAGTAACATTATCGCAAAAAATGTACGATAAATTATCTAGCTATCTGGTGGCAGAAATATGCCACCATAGAGAATGGTTAACATGACTCCTACATAATAATTAAGAGGGTGATATGCATTCCTTTTAGATATGAATAAACCAATTCTCTAAAAACTCTATAAACTCTTACATCCAAACACAGACCTAATAGTTAGGTCTGCGATCCAAATTTATGGTCGGAATGGTCTTATAATCCGCCATAAATTCCTGGACTGGACATACAGGAGGCCCAAGATGGTCCACAGACGCTCTACTGGGTTGAGGCTGTCATGCCTTTAAAAAAAGGCCCAGGGGCCTCAAGGTGATTAGTGTTTATATGGACCTTGAAGAAATGAACCCGGGTAATTTGGCAAGAAATATGTGCAAAGTTGGGTAAAGATTAAATGCACACAAATGAGCTAGAGTCGACTGTTCACAAGGCAGAGTATGGGATTTTTCAATAAATTGAATTGAATTGGGGTTTTAAGGCGCACCAACACATGAAAAGGTTATATGGTGCCTAAAAGGCATGAACATGCCAGGCTCATCTTCCATGTACATCAAGATAAAATATGGAAAATGGGCCTAGAACCTTCTCACCCTGAACTGCAGAGTTGCTGCAAATTCTATCGTAGAAACTCCCATTTACGCTGGAGCCACGTTATTGTTTTTCTGCTTTTCAATAAATCAAGGGGCCATAACTCGTGTGTTCCTGGACTGCTGATATAGCTGGTTTTCGAACTTGTCCAAGCTTTCCTTAATATCAATAATCTGGCCAACTTTGGTAAAGATCAAATTTAAAATGAAGGTGCTAAAGTTTTCACAAGGTTGAATCTGACATTTTTTCAGTAAAACAAGGGCCATAACACTGGTGTTACCAATCCAATCTGACTGATTTTCGAACTTTTCCAAGCTTTCATTGATATAAACTCCCTCAAAGAGTTTGTGAAGATAAAATTAACAAGAGGTCAATGGCCTTGAAGCTCTACTGATAGGTTTTGATAGCTAGATCAGCATTCCTGTGAAATTTCATGAAAACCTGTCGAGTAGTTTCAGAGTCTTTACTCTGTGTAGACAAAGATGGCCGCTGCAGCCATGTTTAATGATGAATCAAAATGATTTTCGACAACATCATGCAATGGAAAAAGTCCCATATCAATATCACTTATAGTTTTCAAGAAGTAGTTGCGACAAACTTATTTTTTAACAAGAGGTCAATGACCTTGAAGCTCTACTGATAAATTTTTGATAGCTAGGTCAACATTCCTGTGATGTTTCATGAAAATCCATCAAGTAGTTTCATAGGAGTAGTCGCTACAAGTTTTCATTATATAACTCTATGTAAACAAAGATGGCCGCTGGCGGCCATGTTTAATGTCAAACCAAATATTTTTTGACAAGGATCAACATCATGTTATACTGATCATTTCAGAAAAAGTCCCATATCAATATCACTTATAGTTTTCAAGAAGTAGTCGCTACAAACTTGAATTTTGAAAATCTATTTTTAGCCATGGCGGCCATCTTGAATTTCCGGCCGACCTGAATTTTTTCTAGGATCAATTAGACATCAAGAGCAACATTCCTGTAAAGTTTCATGAAAATCCGCCAAGTAGTTTCAGAGGAGTAGTCGCTACAAGTTTTTACTATATAACTCTTTGTAAACAAAGATGGCCGCTGCAGCCATGTTTAACGTTGAATCAAAACGATTTTTGACAAGGACCAACATCATGTCATGCTGATCATTTTAGAAAAAGTCCCATATCAATATCACTTATACTTTTCAAGAAGTAGTCGCTACAAACTTGTATTTTAAAACTCTATTTTTAGCTTTGGTGGCCATCTTGGATTTCACATCAACATGAATTTTTGCTAGGATCAACTAGACTTTATGGGCAACATTTCTGTAAAGTTTCATGAATATCCATCCAGTGGTTTCAGAGGAGTAGTCGCTACAAATAAAAGTTTACGGATAGACGGACAGATGGACAGACAGACGACGGACGCCGCACCACGGCATAAGCTCTGCTGATCTCTGATCAGTCGAGCTAAAAATTTTGCTAGGATCAACTAGATATCAAGAGAAACATTCCTGTTAAGTTTCATAAAAATCCATCTAGTAGTTTCAGAGGAGTAGTCACTGCAAGTTTTTACTATATATCTCTATGTAAACAAAGATGTCCCCTGGCAGCCATGGCAAAACGGTGAATCAAAATGATTTTCGACAATGACCAACATCATGTCTGATAATTTTAGAAAAAGTCCCATATCAATCACAATATCACTTAAAATTTTCAGGAAGTAGTCGCTACAAATTTGTTTTTGTTTTAAATATATTTTTAGCTATGGCGGCCATCTTGAATTTCTGGCCAGTCTGAAATTTTGCTAGGATCAACTAGACATTAAGAGCAACATTCCTGTGAAGTTTCATGAAAATCCGTCAAGTTTCATTATCACTTACAGTTTTCAAGAAGTAGTCACTACAAACTTGTTTTTTAAAAATCAATTTTTAGCTTTGGTGGCCATACTGGATTTCACATCAACATGATTTTTTGCTAGGATCAACTAGACATCAATTGCAACATTCCTGTAAAGTTTCAAAAAAATCCATTTGATAGTTTCAGAGGAGTAATCGCTACAAAAAAGGTTTATGGACGGACACCGCACCATGGCATAAGCTCTGCTGAACTTTGATCAGTAGAGCTAAAAATGAAGGTGCTAGAGTGTTCACAAGGCAAAAGTGAATGGATGGATGGATGGACGGACAACAGGCCATCCTAAAAGTTAAACAGCATGTACAGATGATGTTGTTTTTTCTGGAAAATAACACAAATAATGAAGATTGTCTTATGTCCCTTTAAAATGAACATTTAAAAGGCTATTTAAAAATTAAATATTACTGCATCTAGATGTCATCATGGAATACGAGCATAAGCATGTGGTATTCTGGAAGTTAATGGATGAATTTCATAAATTCATTAAGACCATGATTGTTATTTGACTCAATGCACACATAACAGGTTTCATATGCTTGTTATCATTCTCATTTAAATCAGTTAAAAACAGTTAATACTGCTTGTTATATGACACACAATGCAAATATGTTTCATACCATTCAGACTTGTTGAATAAGTTAAATACATTGAACAATTTGTGTTATATGACAAACAATGCAAATATGTTTCAAACCATTCAGACTTATTGAATAAGACAAATACATTGAACAATTTGTGTTATATGACACACAATGCAAATATGTTTCATACCATTCAGACTTATTGAATAAGCCCAATACATTGAACAATTTGTGCTATATGACACACAATGCAAATATGTTTCATACCATTCAGACTTGGTGAATAAGTTAAATACATTGAACAATGTATGTTAAATGACTCATTGCTTACATACATTTCCAGTTTCATTGCATTCATACTGTAAAATGAGTTTGAAGGGACACACGGCAATCTTGATTTTTTTTTAAATACTCAATATTAATTATAAGAATAGTTTAAAGCAAACTGTTTTGTTTTGTTTTATTCATATTATTATTTGTTGATTACATTTCACCAATAGTATATTCAAACCTATGGTAGAATAACAAAGAAAACAATTCATCTGTAGTGTACGAGCTTATGAAGTACGAGTCATTTAATTACACATTGGATTGATGCAATATGCAAGGTTGTTGATAATGATATATAATACATTTAAACATATATATCCAGTTAACATGATTATTAGGTGGTTTATTTTTGATAAACAACTATATTATATATTATGCACAAACAAATCATCTTTAGTATACAAGTTTTGAAGTATGAGTCACTCTGCAGGTTTTGTTCCGTAGGTTGAATATATTGATCCTCGATGCTAGAGCCTGATATCATTTACAATGTAATATGACTGCGGAATATTTTATTTTCTTTTTGTCATGTGTGTGCAACAGCTTAATATTGGTGCGAGCATGGGTGAGTGCGCATATATAGTATACAAGGGTATGAATGTACATACATACGTTTAACCAACATATAATTTTTTTATTATTACATATTTGTTTTTTTGTTCTTCACATAATGTACTTTATCACCGATTGTAAGTAAACGTATATTGATACAGTCCATTTGGGGCGCCGTCCACGGATTGTATATATTTAGACTGAGAGGTTGTCAAATGCAAACTATTTCTCTTTTCAGAACTTTATTTCTTCTTTCTTATACATGGAGTTGTGTCTATTATGCTGCAGTGTTGATAGGTGGTACCTTTGATGTTTTTGAGTATACCTCAATGTCGCCGTTTAATTTGTCTAATGTAAAACGTAAAAATAAAAATGAATTTAAAAATATGTACTTTCAACGTTAAAGGATTAGGCGAAACGAAAAAACGAAGACAAATATTTGAGTGGCTTAAACTAAACAATTATTCAATATGTCTTCTACAGGAATTACATTGCGAACCGAATTGTTTTGAAAAATGGAAACATGAATGGGGGCACGAAGCTTATTTTAGCGGTGACAGTAGTAATAGCAAAAGCGTGGGCATCCTTGTAAACCCAAACGTCCAATGTAAAATTACAGAACATACCGAGATAATCACCGGTAGATTACATTACTTAAAAATTAACATTGAAGAAAAAGATGTACTGATTTTAAATGTATATGGACCGAACAATGACGATATACAATTTTTCATGAAAATAGAGAATTTTGTAAATGATCATGATGACGAAACAATCATTATAGGGGGGGATTTTAACACAGTAATAGATATTGAAAAAGATAAGAAAAACGGTACAATGGGTGGAAATAAAAAGACCAGAGACAAGATAAATTCCATAATTTCAAACTATGATGTAAACGATATATGGCGAATATTGAATCCCGATACTAAACATTTTACATGGCATTCGAATCATAAACCTCCGATATTTTGTAGGCTTGATTACTTTTTAATATCCTCAAATATAGTAAATAATATTACAAAGTGTAAAATATCTGCAGGTCTACGTTCGGATCATTCATTAGTATATTTTAACATTAACCTGTCAAAACAAAATCACGGTCCCGGTTATTTTAAACTCAATAACAGTGTACTTTTAAATGAGGATTATCAAATAAATATTCGAAATGCCATAAAAGAAATATCCGATATAAATAAGAACGCTAACCATAATACATTATGGGAATTAATTAAAGGCGCAATAAGGAATGAAACAATTAAATATTGCTCTACTAAAAAGAAAAGGGAAATAAATGAAGAAAGCACAGTAACTAGGGAAATAGATATATTAGAACAGGATTTATCAAACGACCCAAACAATGGGCAATTACATGAAACACTAAAAATAAAGAAAGATAAACTGGCAGAAATAATTGAAAAGAAAACAAATGGAATAATCTTGAGAGCAAAAGCACAATATATCGAAGGAGCAGAGAAAAATACTAAATATTTCTCAAATTTAGAAAAGAAAAGATCGGAGAGAAAAACTATTACACGATTATTAATAAATGGTAACGAAATCAAACATCAAAAAGATATAATTGCAGAAACAAAATTATATTACGAAAAACTATACAAAAAAGTTAACCCAATGGATTCTAATCACGATTTTTTTCCTAATATAAATGTTCCGAAACTAAACGAAGAACAGAAGCATAATCTTGAAGGAAACCTTAATGAATACGAATGTACAATGGCACTTAAAGATATGAAAAACAATAAAAGTCCTGGCTCAGATGGTTTAACCACTGAATTCTATAAAATATTTTGGAATGATTTAAAACTCTTCTACTTGAATTCGATAAACTATTCATTTGACAACGGTAACTTAACTACGCTACAAAAACAAGGTATAATAACGCTCTTACCAAAAAAGGATAAGGAACTTACAACACTTAATAACTGGAGACCAATAACTTTATTAAATATTGACTATAAAATCGCTACAAAAACAATCGCAAATAGAATTAAAAGTGTTATTCCACATATAATTAATGCATCACAGAACGGTTTTATAAAGGGGAGATATTTAGGGGAAAATGTAAGACTTTTATTTGATGTCATGGATTATCTTAACGACAACGAAAGTCCAGGTTTACTTTTTTTCGCAGACTTTGAAAAGGCATTTGATAGTATAGATCATGATTTTATTTTTACATGTTTGAAATATTTTAACTTTGGTGATTCAATAATAAATTGGATAAAACTATTTTATCATGATATACAAAGTTCTGTATCAAATAATGGACATATATCTGAATTCTTTAATGTACAAAGAGGAGTTAGACAAGGATGCCCACTGTCACCAATTTTGTTTATTATTGCTATTGAAATTCTATCGAATGCTGTAAAACTTGAGAAAAACATTAAGGGGATAGTTATAGCCGAAGAAGAAATTAAAAAATCATTTTTCGCCGACGATGCAACGTTTATGATAGATGGTTCACAAAAATCATTTGAAACGCTTGTTAACATTATTGAACAATTTCGAAATATATCTGGGTTAAAATTAAATACAGATAAAACAACTATTTTAAGAACTGGAAGCCTTAAAGATACAAAAATTGAATACTGTAAAAACAAAAAATTTCGATGGACATCAGATAAAGCAGTTACCTTAGGGATGGTTTTCACAAATAATAGAAATAAATTACATGAACTCAACTTAAATACACAAATTGATGAATTTTATACGTGTTTAAATAAATGGAAAAAACATGATTTATCATTGATAGGTAAGATCACAGTGATCAAAAGTTTTGCGCTTCCAAAACTTATATACCCGTTAACAGTACTAGAAAACCCTAAAAAGGAGATTATCAAACAAATAACAAAACATATGTATGAATTCCTATGGAATGAGAAACCTGATAAAATAGGAAGAAAAACTTTAATACAGGAATACGAAAAAGGAGGGCTTAAAATGATAAACTTGGAAGTGTATATAAATTCTTTAAAGTGTAGCTGGATTAGGCGAATATTAGACCAAAATAATAACGGATTATGGAAACGTCCCTACGCAAAAGAACTAAATAAAATAGGTGGAAGTGCGTTTTTCGAATGCAATCTTAATAGTAAAGACGTAAATACCATTGGCATAAAAAATGTGTTTTTGAAAGAAATTATTGAAAGTTGGTCAAAAGTAAATTTTACGAAGGATATAGAATATATTTCCAAACAGATTATCTGGAACAACTCTTCATTAAAACACAAGAAAAAAGTAATCTATATTAAAGAATGGGATAATTTAGGATTGAAATATATTGAACAACTATACGATTATCGAGTCAAGAGATTTTTTACATTTACAGAGTTTAAACAAATATTCGGAGTCAGAAATAGTGCCTTTCTACAATACCATACGTTAATTAACAGCATTCCAAACGAATGGAAAACGTTACTCCAAGAAGAACATATAAATGTAACAAATAGCAAAAATGTTCTGATAAAGAGTTTTCTAAAGAGTAAAATGCCAAATAAACTCCTAACTAAATTACTGATAGAAAAAGAGACACATAACAATACTGTGAAACCACAAGTAAAGTGGGAAGGTATTCTCGGAGATCTAGATTGGAAAAACATTTATGTTTCATCATTCAAAAGTACAATTGACACAAAACTACGTACATTCCAATATAAATATATCATGAGAATCATACCATGTAATAAGTTACTGTATAAATGTAAACTAGTTAGTTCTAGTTTATGTGATTTTTGTGAAATGCATGTAGAATCTCTCATACACTTATTTTGGGAATGTCCAATTATTCAACAATTTTGGACGAGTTTACAAATATTTCTCCATGGTAAAAGTTTGGATGTAAATTTTGATCTAAAAACAATATCATTTTGTATAAGTAAAAACACAAATAATAGCAGTATTGTCAACTTTATTATACTTATAGCAAAATATTTTATTTTTATAAACAAATGCAGGAAAGCCATCCCGGAGTTTAATTGTTTTATACAATATTTAAAAAAAAGAAAGGACATAGAACAGAACATTGCAGCATTTAAAGATAAAATTGAACAACACAACAAGAAATGGGAAAAGTTTAACGCATAAGGGAAACTAGATGGTGACCGAGATATACAATAAAATAATCAACGTATATAATTAAAACTGTATACAACAATACAACGACATCATTGACTCTAACACTCCAATACTCCTGTTCCTACTATCTGTCAAATCTTTCTATGTCTGCTAATTCTAAATTCTTCTAAAAGTTTCTTTTAGGGCATACATGTATTATACGATGTTGCATCAATGTAACACATTGCTATACAACTGTACGTTAAAGTTCATATATGCTTGTAACATTTTGTAATATATTATGCATTGAGAGAAATAAAATATTAAAAACGAGAATAACAAAGAAAAGTTGAGAACTCTGGATCATATTTAATTATATGCAAGCAGATTTAAAGATGAATGGCCACCCTTTTTGTAGTATTATCAATTAACAAATTTAACTCTTAAAACATCCTATGAACATTTCTTGATAGTCCCGGAGAGAAACATATATTTAAAACCGCTTCTAAGTTGTATAAAAATAAGTATTATTTGCATGTCGTAGATACTACTTTCACCACTGCATGACTGTACGGGGAAATGAGGTAAATCTGAGTTGTATAGCTACACAACCATTGCCAGATAATTGATAAATACATTTACCTGTGGATTAATTTACCTGGTCAAAGTTTTCTACGTCATCAAATAAAATCTTATTCTCGCTTTTCACAGATATTGCAATATGTGAATTGTAAATATCTAGTGTTGTGTATTGATTTCGATTTAAATAAACATAAACATGTTCATGAAACGAAACATGGCCGGAGAACTTTAAAGTCAAAATGATACTGGACAAATAAATTGAGATGATAATTTTAATTCTTGATAAAAAATTTAAGATTGCCGTGTGTCCCTGTGTGTCCCTTTAAAACATTGAATAGCGTTTGTAATATGACTCAATGTAAACATGTACCATATAAAACTCAGACCTGCTATCATTTAGACTCACATAAGTTAAAGGGACACATGGCAATATTGATTTTTAAAAAAAAATCACGGTGTCCCGTTAGTTTTTCTACATCAAACATTAATATTAATTATAAGACTAGTATAAAGCAAATATTTTTTTGCATATTATTAAAGGGGTTGATGCACTACCGGTATTTTCAAACAAGGTTTATTTTAAAGGGCTCCGAAAAACTTGGAAAAAATGAAAGAATTATCAAAATGCCATGAAAAATAAAGAAAATATGACCTATTGAAAAATGTCCAAAGAAACATAAATGGAGGCGTCCATTTTGGAATTTTGACGACATCGCGCATTTTTACCATATATGGCATATTGACAAAATGTCTTTTAAAGCAAAGAAAATCACTGCAAATGAAAAATAAGCATACAATTTATACATTTTACATCTGTATATTCATTTTTAATCAATTTGCAGTGATTTTCTTTGCTTTAAAATGTATTTTGTCAATATGTCATATATGGTAAAAAGGTGTGATGACATCATCGTTCCAAGATGGCTGCCTTCATTTATGTGTTTTGCAAATTTTCAATAGGCCATATCTCCTTTATTTTTCATGGCATTTTGATCATTCTTTCAGCTTTTTTCAAGTTTTTCAGAGCCTTTTTATATAAATCGTAAAACAGTGCATCAACCCCTTTAACTGTTGGTTAAATTTCACCAATAATATATGCAAGCCTATGGTAGAATAATGAAGAAAAGTTGAAAACTTAAAACTGTATTTAAATATATGCAAACAGATTTAGAGTAAAAATGCTACTGGATTAATATATCAAGAGGCTACTTGTAATGCTTGATTAAGACTTCAAGATTGCCGTGTGTCCCTTTAAAGACATTAAACTACATGTATGTTTGCTATATGAATCCATGCATATATAACAAGTATACTCGCAGGCTGATCAAGGTTTACAATGTCCCGCTACTGATCAGTCATTTTCCCCCAAAACACCCCTTTGTCACATAAATGGAATGGTCTTAATTGAAAGAAAGAACAGTCCATTATATATATGTAGCGGGTTAAGGGTTAACACAGTTGGTCTCGTAATACAAATGCATTTTTAAGCACTGCAGTTGGAAACTAAAATGGTGGTCTCTTAACAGAGGGGTCCCTTGAGCAGGTTTGACTCTATATCGAATAATGTTTGTTATATGCCTCAATGCAAAAAAAACATTTATTACATACCTTACTATATATAGTAACATATTTTAGTAGAAAAACAATGATTATCAGTCCTGTTTCAAAATCCATAATCGGGACACTGTGCCATTATGGATTATGGAAAATCGGCACAGTAGCAACAGACTGTCCACACGCGATCATGTCGACATCATCAAGCAACATAAAGACGCTATGGCTGAAGAGCGGACATTGAAATTTCAACAGCAATTTTCACGCCCAATAAATAAACGTTAAAATGTTGAAATATATCATTTCAGTGAAAGATGCGGTTTATAAACACAGACAAGGAAGAAACTAAATTAACGTAATTTATAAATTTAATAGATTTGCCAAATAATTGTAAAATAAATTATACCGCTTTGTAAGCTTTGTCGATTTATTTTGTCATAAAAATGCTCCTGTTGTTCTTATTTTTCTTCTCCATTTATATAAAGGTATGTAAAAAAAAAAAGGCAAATATACGGCCATGGTGTTCCTTTTGTCGATAATGGCACACCTAGTGCATGGCCCTCAGGCCATAATGGCACTAGGTATATTAACCTCTAAATTTCATATCATTCACACTTGTTAAGTGTAATGCACTGGATATGAACTTGTCCAGCTTGTGCTAATTATCAGCTTCAAATGATGCATTTTCTTAAAATTTCTTCAATACAGAAAAAAAGATTTTTTCAAAAACATCTTACATTAACAACTCATGTAAATAAGGAATTGTTAAATTCATAATCTTATGCATTTAACAACATTTTATAAACTAAAATACAAGATAAAAAAAGATCTAAATTTCAATTACATGTAAATATGCAACGCTTTCATATTCACTATTTCACAAACACGAGTTCACCTCATTCAAATATTATTCTAAATTGAAACTAAACTTTGGATTATTCTATTCAAGAAATAATTATGAATAATATATAATAAAGGTTACAATAATAATGTTTGATTTTATAAAACAAATTGAAAAAGAACAAAACCAGTATCAAAAGCGACACATGCCCAACTTGATACTGATTAAAACTTGAATAGTCTTTCTACATAGCTTACAAATTTAAAGGTAAACTAATATTGTATTAATAAACTGAGGTGCTAATGTTAATGCTTGATAAATACTTCAAAGGTGCCATGTGTCCCTTTCTGGAAAGAAATATGATGGCTAATACCAATATTCATTGCATATTATATCTATTAAATCATTTTAGAATTATTTCATGTTTAGAATTTTATGATTCTTGGTTCCGAGAAACTCATTATTACTCATTGAGAGATACAAACAGTCTTAATCTGTTTCTCACAGCAATTTAAACACTCAATCAGTTCTCAAAACTCACCGAGTTGCATCATAATAGCATGACGTGATGTCATAATATCAGGATGTGATGTCATAATGCCAGAAAGTAATGTCATGATAGAAACAACAAAATGAAAACAAGACCTCGGTCCGCGGGTGTTTCGCCCACCGCGGCAAACGGCATATGAAATATTTTATTAAATTTGTGCTTAAATAATGTCCAATAAAGACAACACTCCATATGACCAAGTATCAAACAAACAAAAGCAAGGTAATCATAAGAAGTTAAGTTACTGAGTGAGGTTAAGTGGTTTAACCAGGGTGTAGTTTTGGGAAAATAACACAAAATATGACCTTGGCCTTGGTATTTTTTGTCGTCCAGCGATGTCCACCAATGCTAACAATACATATGACCAAGTATCAAAGACATAAAGTGAGACAATACATATGACCAAGTATCAAAGACATAAAGTGAGACAATCACATAAAGTTAACTGAGGTCGTTACCTAACCAAGGTTAAATTTAGGGAAAATAACGCAAAATATGACCTTGATCTTGGTATTTTTGTCGTCCAGCGATGTCCACCAATGCTAACAATACATATGACCATATGACCAAGTATCAAAGACATAAAGTGAGACAATCACATAAAGTTAACTGAGGTTAAGTTACCTAACCAAGGTTAAGTTTGGTGAAAATAACGCAAAATATGACCTTAACCTTGGTCACTGTCATTCAGTGATGTCCACCAATGTCAACAATACATTTGACCACGTATCAAACAAAGAAATTAAAGTTATCAGAAAAAGTTAACTGAGGTTAACTTACCTAACCAAACTGATGTTTAGGGTAAATAACGCAAAACATGACCTTGGTATTTTTTGTCGTTCAGCGATGTCCACCAATGCCAACAATACATATGACCAAGTATCAAAGACATAAAGTGAGATAATCACATAAAGTTAACTGAGGTTAAGTTACCTAACCAAGGTTAAGTTTGGGGAAAATAAGCAAAATAGGTTGACCTTGGTAACTTTTGTCATTCAGTTATGTCCACCAATGCCAAACAATACATATGACCAAGTATCCAACAAAGAAAATGAGGCAATCACATACAGTTAACAGAGGTTAACTTACCTAACCAAGGTTGTTACCTAACCAAGATTAAGTTTTTGGAAATAACGCCAAATATGACCTTGACCTTGGTAATTTTGGCATTACGTGATGTCCCTTCACCTATCAAAGCATCTGACAAAGTTTCAGAAAAATTCTAGCAGCGGTTGTTAAGATATAGCTGATTTAAAATGCGACTGCCGCCGCCGGAAAAGTGACTGCTATGTCTCACTACCCACTATCGTGGGCGAGACAATATGAATGAAGCATTCTGATTGGAATAATAAAATAATTCTAAAACGATTTAATATACAGTTATATTGTGGATAGAGTATACTACACCAATGCCTTTTATTTTCAAGTAACAAAGTTAATCATGTGAGGATTAGTTTGTTTGTTTGTTTTGTTTGTATGATGTTTTACGTCATTTTCAACACATGTAAGGTTATATATGATGGTCGATTTTTTTGTGGTGGAGGCAGACCACCCACTTTTCCTGGGTAGAACCTGTACTGTACACCTCCCGCCATCCGTAAGAGTCGGCTCTTCCTCACTTACAAGTCGAGCTCCCAGTGGGATTCGAACACGCAGCGGTGAGAGGCAAATGTTTACAACGCAACGTCGTTAACCATTCGGCAAAGGAGAGGCTTATGTGAGGATTAGAAAAGAACAAATGGCGAGGCTCTGTCAAGCTATTCTGCATTTTTGTACCAAGGCTAATAAACTCGTGAATGGTGTTTTACTTCATTTTTAGCACGTTAAGCCATACCACGACGTTTCAATTTTGTTTTTGTTTTTGGTAGATTTCTTCCTGGGTAGAACTAGTACAGTATTCCTCCCACCATCCGTACGAACTGACACTTTCTTACCCTTACCCGCAGCAAAGAGAGGCCAGAATATTTTATTAGCAGCGTCTTTGCTATCCCAGCCACGGAGGTCCTAATAAATTGATAGTAAAACGCACTGAGATTGTGTTTTTTTTAATTATGCAGATTATCCACATTTTCTATATAGTTTTCTAGCTTTTTTTTCAAACAAAATGTTGATCTTGAAACCGATGCCGCCATATTGTTTTTTCTTCATGACGTCAAACAAATCTAGGCTTTTCTCACATAAAAACTTGTCATTGTTTATTACATTTCTTAAGGTGAAAAAATAATTACTCTAGAAAATAAATCATAAACGCAAATAATTTTGACTAACTCTCTGCCCTCGAAAACAGAAACACGTGGAATCTCTTGTGAATTAATTTTATAAAAGAATGAATGGTGTTTTACGGCACGTCGACACATAAATAGGTCATATTGTGCGCAAAAACTGATGAAAGATGAAGAAATGAAGGATTGATTAAAAATTAATGTAAATATATAAAGATAAAACTATTTACAAATAAGGGATGATATGGTAGTAATATAAACTATATTATGTTAATCAACAAATGCCCGAAAACGGGCATATAAAGAAGTAAATATAAACACGAACATATTATAATGATTTATATAGTCTGACTTCCTTCAGGAAATCTAAAAAAGAAAACAATGCTTGAATAAACCACATTCACTTTTGACTATTGTCGCGTAGCCATGTTCAATGTAAACCATGTTCACTGTAAGCCATATCGACTGTAAGCCACATTAACTGAAAGCCATCTTCGCTGTTTCTTTTTGCTGAAATTCCACATTAATTGTTAACCACTGTAAATCATGTTCACTGTTAGCCACGTTAACTGAAAGCCATCTTTGCTGTTTCTTACTGCTGAGATGCCACATTAACTGTAAACCACATTCACTGTAAACCATGTTAACTGTAAGCCACGTTCACTGTAAACCATGTTAACTGTAAGCCACGTTCACTGTAAACCATGTTAACTGTAAGCCACGTTCACTGTAAACCATGTTAACTGTAAGCCACGTTCACTGTAGACCATGTTAACTTTAAGCCACGTTCACTGTAAACCATGTTAACTTTAAGCCACGTTCACTGTAAACCATGTTAACTGTAAGCCACGTTCACTGTAAACCACCTTAACTTTAAGCCACGTTCACTGTAAACCATGTTAACTTTAAGCCACGTTCACTGTAAACCATGTTAACTGTAAGCCACCCATGTTCACTGTAAATCACCTTAACTGTAAGCCACGTTCACTGTAAACCACGTTCACTTAATTGTAAGGTTTTTTAGCCACCTTCACGGAAAGCCACCTCTTCTGTTGTTATTGCCAAGTTGCCACTTTCACTTGGTTATTGTTAAGATGCCATGTTCACTGTAAGCCATATTCACCGAGTCATTGTTGAGAAACTAAGTCCACTATTTTATTGTTGAGTATCCATGTTCACTATAAGCCACGTTCACTGAGTCATTGTTGAGAAACTAAGTCCACTATTTTGTTGTTGAGTATCCATGTTCACTGTAAGCCACGTTCACTGAGTCATTGTTGAGAAACTAAGTCCACTATTTTATTGTTGAGTATCCATGTTCACTGTAAGCCACGTTCACCGAGTCATTGTTGAGAAACTAAGTCCACTATTTTATTGTTGAGTATCCATGTTCACTGTAAGCCACGTTCACCGAGTCATTGTTGAGAAACTAAGTCCACTATTTTATTGTTGAGTATCCATGTTCACTGTAAGCCACGTTCACCGAGTCATTGTTGAGAAACTAAGTCCACTATTTTATTGTTGAGTATCCATGTTCACTGTAAGCCACGTTCACCGAGTCATTGTTGAGAAACTAAGTCCACTATTTTATTGTTGAGTATCCATGTTCACTGTAAGCCACGTTCACCGAGTCATTGTTGAGAAACTAAGTCCACTATTTTATTGTTGAGTATCCATGTTCACTGTAAGCCTATCCATGTTCACTGTAAGCCACGTTCACCGAGTCATTGTTGAGAAACTAAGTCCACTTTTTTTATTGTTGAGTATCCATGTTCACTGTAAGCCACGTTCACCGAGTCATTGTTGAGAAACTAAGTTCACTATTTTATTGTTGAGTATCCATGTTCACTGTAAGCCACGTTCACCGAGTCATTGTTGAGAAACTAAGTTCACTATTTTATTGTTGAGTATCCATGTTCACTGTTGGTTGTTATTAAGAAGCCACACATTGTGACTCATGCCCCCAAAGTTGGTAAAGGTGCAAGGGTGGCCTTCAGTGTCTATATTTAATATTGGTATCCTGGCCATTTGCTGCTGTAAGTGGGAAATAATTTGTAAAGGCTGGGAAATAGTCGACAGTGGATCAAGCATATGGTTCATTACGCTGCTCGGCGTCACCTGTGAAATCGGAACAGCAGTCAAGTTATCTAACTCACTACTTGTCCCTTGCTGACAAATGGTTATGGTGTTACTGTGACCTGTCATGTGACCACTCATAGACTGGTCCTGAATCTCCTGAACCACAGACTTGTTTCCTTGTTTTGTTTTCACAGTACGGAATATGTTGCCTGCTATACTAGAATGTAGGTTACTTTGGGCTGCATTATGAGCATCCGACGCCCCACTACTAAGCGTAGTCTCTATCTGATTTCCATTATCAATATATGCCACAATATAATCTCCAGCATTTATTTGCATGGCGTCTGCTTGTACTGCAGGCTGGAGACTGGCAGGCCCTGTAAGACTGGAATTTTCACTGTCCTGAGCCTCCATTTCTATACAGCCGTCACTTGTAACTTCTGCATCCACAGTCTGATCAACTGATTCGTCTGCTTCTATGTTTTCCTCCTCCATTGTTTGTTTCTGTGGATCATCTTCACCTAGGCTCTTTCTAACATTCTGGTCTCTTATTGCCATCCTTTTTCTTTTGTTCGCCACAAACCTTGATATCCTTTTACTGGATGGGATCGTTCGCCCAGCCAAATTTGGCTTCTGAGATATTATCTGTTTTATTTCCATATTGTCAGAAATTTTATCGGAATATTCCAGTATAATATCTCTGGTGTCTTCATCCAGTCTTTGCGTACCACTAGATGGTAGAATCCATGAGACATTTGCATCTAATGGGACATGTGACCCAGTGATCTGGATCCTCCACTGGTCAAGGTCACTTAGGTAAAGCTTCCAGGTGAGCATGAGTGAACAGTTGTGCCTATCTTGTTTGTGTTTGCTGCCAAGACAACCTGAATATCAAAAAGATATCAAATAAAGACATGGAAGTAAATACATTTGATAAAATAACTTAAGAACTTATCATCATGCAGAATGAGTCTAACAACAAAATCACTCTCAATGTTAAGTTTTTGTGATGCTGGACAACAATCCGTGGACATAAAAACTGAAGGAAAACAGGCCAAAATCCATGGGTCCACATGGATGCCCATGCTGAAAACAATCCATGGACATACAAATTGAATAAAAAAGGGCCTAACCGGTAACATAAGGTACATTTTGATGCATAATCGACAAGCACATCTTGATATTATAGGTAATTATAGGCATTCTGTAAAGTTTCGAAAAAATTGCTTGGCAACTATGGAAGGAGATAGTCACACAATATATTTTAACGTAAAATTTGAAAAAAAAGGGCCAAAACTCCAAAATACAAGACCGACTTTGATGCCTAATTGATATGCACATCTTGACATCATAGACAAGCATCCCGTTAAGTTTCAAAACAATTGGTTGGAAACTGTTGGAGATGGACACACAAGATAATCCAACATATAATTTGACGAAAAAAGTGCCATAACTCCAGTAATACACAGTCAATGCAGATACCGAATTGACATGCACTTCTTGAGATCATAGTAAATTTTCGAAGCAATCGGTTGGAAACTGTGGGAGGAGATAGAAAATATATCCATGAGTTATGTGTGTATAATATATGAGCATTAACCAATTAACATGTGTGACAGCATCCAAACATTTGACACTCACAGTTCGCATAGTTTAACAGCAGTTGGTTTGACATTCTCAGTTCCCATAGCTATAGCAGCCAGGGGTTTGACATTCTCAGTTCCCATAGCAATAGCAGCCAGGGGTTTGACATTCTCAGTTCCCATAGCTATAGCAGCCAGGGGTTTGACATTCAATGTTCACATAGATATAGAAGACGAGGGTTTGACATTCTCAGTTCCAATAGCTATAGCAGCCAGGGGTTTGACATTCAATGTTCACATAGATATAGAAGACGAGGGTTTGACATTCTCAGTTCCCATAGCTATAGCAGCCAGGGGTTTGACATTCAATGTTCACATAGATATAGAAGACGAGGGTTTGACATTCTCAGTTCCCATAGCTATAGCAGCCAGGGGTTTGACATTCAATGTTCACATAGATATAGAAGACGAGGGTTTGACATTCTCAGTTCCCATAGCTATAGCAGCCAGGGGTTTGACATTCAATGTTCACATAGATATAGAAGACGAGGGTTCGACATTCTCAGTTCCCATAGCTATAGCAGCCAGTGGTTTGACATTCACATCTCCCATAGCTATAGTAGTCAGGGATTTGACATTCAAAGCTCCCATATCTGTAGTAGTCAGTGGTTTGATATTCACTGCTCCCATAGCTATATCAGCCAGGGATTTGACATTCAAAGCTCCCATATCTGTAGTAGTCAGTGGTTTGATATTCACTGCTCCCATAGCTATATCAGCCAGGGGTTTGACATTTACAGTTCCCATAGATATAACAGCCAGGGCTTTGCCATGCACAGCTCCCATAGATATAACAGCCAGGGCTTTGACATGCACAGATCCCATAGATATAACAGCCAGGGCTTTGCCATGCACAGTTCCCATAGATATAACAGCCAGGGCTTTGCCATGCACAGCTCCCATAGATATAACAGCCAGGGCTTTGACATGCACAGCTCACATAGTTATAACAGCCAGGGCTTTGACATGCACAGCTCACATAGTTATAACAGCCAGGGCTTTGACATGCACAGCTCACATAGTTATAACAGCCAGGGCTTTGACATGCACAGCTCACATAGTTATAACAGCCAGGGCTTTGACATGCACAGCTCACATAGTTATAACAGCCAGGGCTTTGACATGCACAGCTCACATAGTTATAACAGCCAGAGCCTTGACACGCACAGCTCCCATAGCTAGCAGCTAAGGGCTTGACATTCACAGCTTACATAGCTACAGCAGCTAAGGGTTTGACATTCACTGCTTGCATATCTTTAGCAGCCAGGTGGCTGACATTCACAGCTCCCATAGTTATAGTAGATAGTGGTTTGACATTCACTGTTCCCATAGCTATAGCAGGCATGGCTTGGACATTCACAGCTCCCATAGATATAGCAGCCAGGGAATTGATTGACATTCACAACTTCCATAGCTACAGCAGCTAAGGGTTTGACATTCACTGCTTGCATATCTTTAGCAGCCAGGTGGCTGACATTCACAGCTCCCATAGTTATAGTTGATAGTGGTTTGACATTCACTGTTCCCATAGCTATAGCAGGCATGGATTGGACATTCACAGCTCCCATAGATATAGCAGCCAGGGAATTGATTGACATTCACAACTTCCATAGCTATAACAGCCAGGGTTTGAGATTTACAGCTCCCATAGCTATAATATATCAGACAGGGGTTTGCGATTTGCTATAGCAGCCAGAGCTTTGACGTGCACAGCTCCAATAGCTATAGCAGACAGGGGATGACATTCACAGCTTAAATAGCTATATCAGCCAGGGGTTTGAGATTCACAGCTCCCTTAGCTACAGCAACCAGGGGATTGATATTCACAGCTCCCTTAGCTACAGCAACCAGGGGATTGATATTCACAGCTCCCTTAGCTACAGCAACCAGGGGATTGATATTCACAGCTCCCAAAGCTATAGCAGCCAGGAGTTTGACATTAACAGCTCCTTTAGCTATAGCAGCCAGGAGTTTGACATTCAAAGCTCTCATCACTACAGCAGCCAGGGGTTTGACATTCACTGATCTCATCGCTACAGAAGACAGGGGTTTGACATTCACAGCTCCCATAGCTATAGCAGCCAGGGGTTTGACATTCAAAGCTCTCATCACTACAGCAGCCAGGGGTTTGTCATTCACTGCTCAAATAGCTATAGCAGCCAGGGGTTTGTCATTCACTGCTCTCATCGCTACAGCAGCCAGGGGTTTGACATTCACAGTTCTCATCGCTACAGCAGCCAGGGGTTTGACATTCACAGTTCCCATAGCTATAGCAGGCAGGGGTTAGACATGCACAGCTCCAATAGCTATAACAGCCAGGGGTTTGACATTCACTGCTAACATAGCTATACTGCAGGGTTAGACATTCACAGTTCCCATAGCTATAACAGCCAGGGCTTTGACATGCACATTTCCCATAGTTATAACAGCCAGGGCTTTGACATGCACAGATCCAATAGCTATAGAAGCCAGGGAGTTGACATGCACATTTCCCATAGTTATAACAGCCAGAGCCTTGACACGCACAGTT
The DNA here is from genome assembly GCA_037043455.1 of Cyrtodaria siliqua. NCBI lineage: Eukaryota > Metazoa > Mollusca > Bivalvia > Adapedonta > Hiatellidae > Cyrtodaria > Cyrtodaria siliqua. The sequence continues at coordinate 48,085 of JAWPHD010016292.1, forward strand.
CCCATAGCTAGCAGCTAAGGGTTTGACATTCACAGCTCACATAGCCATAACAGCCTGGGCTTTGACATCACAACTCATATAGCTATAGCAGCCAGTAGTTTGAGATTCACAGCTCCCATAGCTATAGCAGCCAGGGGTTTGACATTCACATCTCCCATAGCTATAGCAGCCAGTAGTTTGCGATTCACAGCTCCCATAGCTATAATATATCAGTCAGGGGTTTGACGTCAAAGTCACAGCTCCCATAGCTTTAGCAGCCATGAGTTTGACATTCACAGCTCTCATGGCTATAGCAGCAAGAGGTTTGACATTCACAGCTACCATAGCCATAGCAGCAGTTTGACATTCACAGTTCCCATATCTGTAGTAGCCACTGGTTTGACATTCACAGCCTGTAAATTTATAGCAACCAGGGTTTGACATTCACACCTTCCATAGCTATAGCAACCAGCAGCTTGACATTCATAGTTCCCATATCTATAGCAGCCATGTGGTTTGACATTCACAGCTCACATACCTATAGCAGCCAGGGGTTTGATATTCACAGCTCACATGGCTATAACAGCCAATGTGTTCGACATTCACAGCTTCCAAAAGCTATAGCAGCCAGGGGTTTGACATTCACAGCTTCCATAGCTATAGCAACCAGGAGTTCATCATTCAGAGATTCCATAGCTATAGCAGCCAGGAGTTTGACATGCACAGCTCTCATAGCTATAGCAGCCATGAGTTTAGCATTCACAGCTCCCATAGCTACAGCAGGCAAGAGTTTGACATTCACAGCTCTCATAGCTATATCAGCCATCGGTTTCACATTCACAGGTAACATAGCTACAGCAGCCAGGGGTTCAACATTCACAGCTCCCATAGCTATAGCAGCCAGTGGTCTGACATTCACAGCTATCATAGCTATAGCAGCCAGGAGTTTGACATTCACAGCTCCCATAGGGGGCACTCCATAGTTTAATGTACATTTCTCATCATCAAACCCATGACAAGCCCTTAGTCTGAATCCTTGAGCAAAAATAAATCACATCATCATTGTGTCATACATTTCTTAGAAGACAATAAAATTACCCATGTTTCCATACCAAATAAAAGTATCAAAAAGCATTTTCTGTACAACTTTAGTCCCATTTCTTTAAGATTACTCCACCCCTCAAAACATGCTAAAAAGGCAATTTTAGCAATATTTCAAATGTCAATAAATAAAAAATAAAAAAATCCTAGGCATACCAGGGTCATGTCTGCACTCATAATGCTCTTGCATATCAGGAAATGCTAAATTTTACATACCTACTCCGGCGTTTTAAAAAAACTGAACCATGCTGATCAACCCGTGAGTCAAAATCAGCCATTTTACCTCCTTTTTGGAACTTTTGCTTGGTTCACATTTTTCTATTTATAGCCTCCAAAAAAAACTAAGAATGCATATTCCAATACACCAAAATCAACTTAGAAGTACTCAAAACTGAAAAAAACATCAAACATGTGCTTCATAATTATTATAAATACCATCCATGGACCTAAAACATGCTTAGTTGATTTCTTTCTGATTTACACCATGGACATTCATGCGAAACTGAGGAGTGCCCCCGATAGCTATAGCAGCCAGGGGTTTAACAATCACAGCTTTCATAGCTATAGCAGCCAGGAGTTTGACATTCACAGCTCTCATTGCTATAGCAGCCAGGGGTTTAACAATCACAGCTTTCATAGCTATAGCAGCCAGGGGTTAGACAATCACAGCTCTCATAGCTATAGCAGCCAGGGGTTAGACAATCACAGCTTCCATAGCTATAGCAGCCAGGGACTTGACATTCACAGCTCACATAGCTATAACAGCCTGGTCTTTGACATGCACAACTCCTATAGCTATAGCAGCCATGGGTTTGAAATTCCGAGCTCACATAGCTATAGAAGCTAGGGGTTTGACATTCACAGCTTTCATAGCTATAGCAGCCAGGGTTTGACATTCACAGTTCCCATAGGTATAGCAGCCAGGGGTTTGACATTCACAGCTCCCATAGCTACAGCAGCCAGCACAGCTCTCATAGCTATAGCAGCCAAGGGTTTGATATTCACAGCTCCCATAGTTATAGCAGCCAGGGTTTGACATTCACAGCTCTCATAGCTATAGCAGCCAGGGGTTTGATATTCATAGCTCCCATAGCTACAGCAGACATGGGTTTGCCATTCACAGCTCTCATAGCTCTAACAGCCTGGTCTTTGACATGCACAACTCCCATAGCTATAGCAGCCATGGGTTTGAAATTCCGAGCTCACATAGCTATAGAAGCTAGGGGTTTGACATTCACAGCTTTCATAGCTATAGCAGCCAGGGGTTTGACATTCACAGTTCCCATAGGTATAGCAGCCAGGGGTTTGACATTCACAGCTCCCATAGCTACAGCAGCCAGCACAGCTCTCATAGCTATAGCAGCCAAGGGTTTGATATTCACAGCTCCCATAGTTATAGCAGCCAGGGGTTTGACATTCACAGCCCCCAATAGCTATAGCATCCAAGGGTTTGACATTCACAGCTCCCATAGTTATA
>JAWPHD010016293.1:0-50639 GCA_037043455.1 Cyrtodaria siliqua
GGGCGTGGTGGGTGGGGTGATGGGGTGAGATGAGAGGCGGGGGGTGGGGGTGGGGGGGGGCGGGGGTTGACGGGGAGGGTTGCAACATATTTGTGTAAGAATTGACAAAAGCTCACAGAAATGTAAAAAAAAAAGTTTCAAGTCTGGGGCGGGTTGGGTTGGGGGTGAGGTGATGGGGTGAGAGGCGTGGGGGGTGGTGGGGGCGGCGAGAGGTTGCAACATATATTTGTAAGAATTGACTAAAACAACACAGAAGTGTGTAAAAATAAATAAAAAATAAATAAATAAAAGGTGTGGAGGGGAGTGGGGGCGGGGGGTAGAGGTGGGGGGGGGGGGGAGGGGAGGAGGGAGCCCATGACCCAATATGGGTAAAGTAATAAGATGCATGCATAATGCTATAACAAATCCCAAACCAAAATTATAGATATATACATGCTTACATGCAAACCTAGATCTGCATTTATTGCACATTTTATGGGCCATCACAATTTGGGTTCCATGGGAGCCCAGGGGTTACAGGACCAAAATTACTTAAGCAGCCCTTACGATAATGCTATAAGGAAGCTAATGGCCAAATTTGGTTGTGCTAGGGTAAGAATTGTAAGAGATATAGACTTGTAAACACAGCTTACACGCAAAATTTGATGTAAAATGGGACACATTTTATGGGCTATCATAATTTGCGTTTCATGGGAGCCCATGGGTTACAGGAACCAAAATTGCTTATGCAGCCCTTAAGATAATGCTACAAGGAAGCCCATGAACAAATTTGGTTGTGGTAGGATAAGAAATGTAAGAGATATAGACTTGTAAACACAGCTTACACGCAAACCTTGATGTGGGACGCCGACGCCAACGCCGACGCCGGGGTGATTACATAAGCTCTCTTATTCTTCGAATAGTCGAGCTAAAAACAAAAAACTGCCTTATGGCCCTTTAAACAATATATTATTGTTTATATTTAGTGTATATTATTCCTGAAATTGTAAACTGTTTCAATTTGGTTCAAACTATAAATAAAAGTCTATTTAGAAATTTCCACGTTTGCATATGCGGTGTTCTATAATTAAACGTAAGATTCCCTTGCAGGGACATTTTTCACCTACGGACCTTACTGTTTTAATGATGTCAGTTCACATTTCTAACCCCTGGGACTTCATGTGTACAGTCTCAGGCATGACAGTAATTTCTTGTTGAATATTTTTATTTGTTAAAGGCTCTTAAAATGTAAACAACAATTACTATTAATATTTTTATATGAAACGAGCTCGTGTACGATCGATTCTTCATATTATACCTGATATTGTGAACTGTTCTAATTTAATGTGAACTATGTATAATTACGGAGTACGATTTGCTTATATTACATTGTGTAAAAAAAAAAAGAAGAGTTTTGTAAAAGACTGAAATAATATATTATTGTTTACGAGGGTTGTTCCAAAAGTCCGTGTACTTTTCCTGTAATTTTCATAGTTTGTTTTATATCTTATACCTTATAATTACTGAGGATGATTTGCTTATATTATATTGTGTAAAAAAAGAAGAGTTTTGTAAAAGACTGAAACAATATATATTGTTTACGAGAGTTGTTCCAGAAGTCCGTGTACTTTTCCTGTTATTTTGTTTTATATCGTCTGTATATGTTGCCTACTTATATATTTCACATATGTTTTTAACATTTCATTGTAAAGTCGATCATTTTTGTCATATTTATTTTAAAAATGCAAACAAAGTAAGATTGGTTGCATTGCACAGAGCAGCATATATATACTGCAAATCACTTTCTCCTTTCAATTTGGTTAATAACTAGAAGGGTGTTCCATGGACCACTTGTGTCGCCTGCTGTGTGCTTATTTCACCAAGTACAATCAAACTATAAATAATCCTTCATGAATTATGGAGCAGTTTTTTTTAAAGTGTTAAATTTTAAGAAAAGGGGCATAAATCTGCATTGGATAATTGACAAGGAAGGACTGTATAAAGTTTCATGACCTTTGTATATATAGGTCAATAGTTTGGCAAGTTATGAACTAAGTTAGGTTTCAGGTTAAAGTTTTATGAAAAGGGGGCATAACTCTGCCAAAATGAAAGTCAGACTTATTGGACATGTGTAACAACATTCCTTCAGTTAAGATGGATATGTCTGTGAAATTTCATGAACATAGGTCAAAATACTTTTCAAGTTATGGCCAGTTATTAGCTTGTTAGGTTGCAGGTTCAAGTTTTATGAAAAGGGGCATAACTCTGCTGAAATGATGGTCAGAGTTATTGGTCATGGGTAGCCAATATTCTGTGTGGTAAGATGAATAAGTGTGTGAAGTTTCATGAATATAGGTCAAATACTTCTTAAGTTATGGCCAGTTATGAGCTTGTTATGAGTCAGAGTTATAGGACACGTGTAACAGCATTCCTTTAATAGGTTACGATGAAGACGTGTGAGGTTCCATGAACATTATGTCAAACACTTTTCAAGTTATGGTCAAGGTTAGGTTGCATGTTAAAGTGTGACGGACGGATGATGGACAAAGCGATCCCTAAGTGTCTGCCATGCTATGCAGGCGCCATAATTATTCCTACTTAAACTATATCATTTGACGCACCATTTTGTCTGCTGTTGTACGATATTGATAATGTTATTTCCTTAAAATTTCAATGTTATAGCTATAATGGTTATGGGTCTATGAAAAAACAAGAATGGCGCGCAGCGTGCTTCTATAACATTTTGTGTGAGATTAGATAAACACTGAAGCTAGCATTTAAGTTGATAGAAAACGCTGGAGTGGGACAGAGAACTTACAGAACTTTAGTTTTTAAGTGGCACACAGGGTTTTGTTATTAAAAGTTATCAGTCAATGAAGATGATCAGAGATATGGAAAGCCAGTAAGTGTCATATTGCCAGAGTCAAAGCATTAATTTATAAAGAAAGACGATTGAATGTGCGTGATTTTTTCAGTACTTTAGATGTGGGAAATGCTACTGTTCACAATATTAAAGAATGTCTTGAACATGAGAAAAGTCAGTGTGCTGGATGCCTAAATTCTGTTCTGCTTCGTGCGCATAACACATGCTATGAGAACACTCGTAAACAGGACAGTTTTGATACGAGAATGATGAAATTATACGATCTATTAAACAGATTAAACATAACTTCCTGATGATTTATTTTTTATTTCGATTTTTATGGTCATAACAAAATTATAAGATCAGTACACAGACTTCTGGAACAGCCTTCCTGCATTTATATAATGCCTGAAGTTATGAATTGCTCTTGTATATGTATATGTAGGAATTTCAACTACTCAATAAATGTTTTTCACTAAAGTCTATAAATTGGCCTTCCACATTGTTGTTATGTATATTTTCACACAAACTGATATAAATTGACACATGGAAGTTTTGTCAGAATTTTAGATCTTATCCCTGGTAACCATCACAAAACAAAATAAATGATAAACTGTAATAAATCATTTATTAAATGGGTGGGTTCCTTTATCAGGTATTCTTACATGAGCAGGAAGGTGTGTAGCTTTTTATGCCCCGACCACCTAATGGTCAGGGGGCATATAGCATTAGCCATGTCTGTCCCTTAAAGTTTGTGTGCCTATCTCCTACGACAGTTTTCAACCGATGTTTCGAAACTTTACAGGATGCTTGCCTGTGATGTCAAAATGTGCATATCGATAAGATATTAAAATATACGATGTATGCATGGCCTTTTTCTTCAATTTTTACGCTAAATTTATCTTGTGTGTATATCTCCTCCCACAGTTTTCAACCGACTGTTTCAAAACTTTATAGACTGAATGCTTACCTATGATGTTAAGATGTGCATATCGATACCGCATTAAAACAGACCTTGTATTACTGGAGTTACGGACCTTTTTTCTTCAATCTTTAAGTTTTCCAAGGAAAGAATTCCCTATAATCAAACCCAAGTGTTAAGTAAATAAATCTATTTAAATTACCTTCTAAAGTTACAATCAAACTTGCATTAAGATAGTATAGAAGGATAGAGAGAAGAAAAGATAGTGTTATAGTATATTATATAATAAATGGAAGGCCAGAATCATATATACAAACTCGTTTTTCCAGATTTTTACCTTATTACTAATAAGCGCGTAAATTTCACTCGGCGATCGTGTCAGATATACATTATTCTTCGTTTCTGCAGCATTGGCTTACCTAAATATGTCATATTGACTGGGAAATGCTTCATCAATTATCGAAATTTGCAGTTTGTATGAAGGTTTACAGTAGTGAATTGCTTCCTATTGTTTTATAAATTGTAACAGCTTGAAACAACGGTATAAAACAACAGTAAACTATTCACTCCATTTCCGTTGCACGATACAGTAGTGTAACCATTCTGTGTATAAAACCTTCATTCAATCTGCAAATTTCGATAATTGATGTAGAATTTCCTAGTTTTCTGGGGTTCCCAATGGGAATCAAAACCTGCAGCGGTGAGAGGCGAGGTTTCAAACCCAGTGCCTTTTAATACCATCCCGGACACGGATACGCTTGACAAAAATAAGAAATTCAATCTTAAACAGTCCTTTATGTTTATTTATTAGATGTTTCATATTTATAAAATGTATACCTTCATATGAGAGATCTTAATACATCGGAAATGAGATATAGAGATACGTATATTCAGATAAGGGTTATTCCATTAAACATACCCATGACCCCTGGAAGGCAATTTAATAAAACATCTATGGGTGAACCCTATTTTCCTAAAACTCAATTTTGCATCTATGGGTGGGTGTTCAATTTCAGAAGTGCCTTTCTGGGGTCCCATGTATGTGTTAATGGAGAAGCCTTAATGATGTATTCAGTACTAGGTATGGTGCTTTTCTACAGAGATCTTGATTTGCTGGTGTGACCCAATAAGAAAATGAAATACAAGTACCGTATGTTAATACCAAAAAATACCTAAATATAATATTTACCATGTCACTGCCATGACAAGAAAAACAATAAGCCTTGCTTTGCTTTGCGAACAAGAATAAAGTGTTTCTGCGATCCACAAAATGATATTTTAAGATAATTTAAAAATATTTCAGTTTTAAAAGCATAAAAAAGAAATGTTTCTGCCAAGTTCGTCTGAAATATGTTAAATATCAAATCTTTTAAAATAAACCTAGATTTAATATTCAAAACAAAAAACGCAAGATTTCCTATATACAAGTCCAAATATCATGAAGCAAGATTTTCTGTATACCAGTATAAATAACATAATCAAGAGTCCGTGTATGGTATACTAGTCCAAATATCATGAAGCAAGATTATAAGAATCTTTAATGGGTATCCGGTAAAGATTGGGAACTAAAAAAACAATTATACTGAGAAATGGAATTCCCCATCTGAACATGATTGTTTTTCGTGCATATCACTGACATTTTGTGCGTAGATGTCACCATTAACTAACGTTTTTTATATTTTTTACACAATGACATCATGCAACTGTTGACGTTACTGACGTCGTTGTTGATGCACGCGACTTTTATCTTCCCCATGTGTAAGATCTGACTTTCCATCACCCATGTAAAATACGGATAACCTTATCAGGTATGCAAGAATGTCAGTATCCCAGTCTTTACATCATGTCAGAATCAAGAGTCCCTGTATGCCAGTCCACAATATCATATCTCAAGATTTTCTATATACCAGTCCACACTATCATGAAGCAAGATTCTCCATATACCAGTCAAATACCATAACTCAAGATTTCTATATACCAGTCCACACTATCATGAAGCAAGATTCTCCATATACCAGTCAAATACCATAACTCAAGATTTCTATATACCAGTCCACACTATCATGAAGCAAGATTCTCCATATACCAGTCAAATACCATAACTCAAGATTTCTATATACCAGTCCACACTATCATGAAGCAAGATTCTCCATATACCAGTCAAATACCATAACTCAAGATTTCTATATACCAGTCCACACTATCATGAAGCAAGATTCTCCGTATACCAGTCCAAATACCATAACTCAATATTTCTATATATCAGTCCACACTATCATGAAGCAAGATTCTCTGTATACCAGTCCAAATTAGATTTGAGCATTTTTAAATCTGTGTCACTTAGCTCCACTGTCTCTGTGACTTTTACAGATTGTAAGTCTTTACAAATCTTCAATGTGTCGGCTTCGTTAGAAGATTGTCTGCCTTTATTTACACTATTATTATCTAATGAATTAGGCTGCGTCACTGATGAATCTGTCTCCATGTCAGAATCTACTCCAGAATCTAGGGAAGCAGTCTGTGAGTGTTGCCATGCCAATTCTTCTTCGTCATAATCTTCATCATCGATTTTATTAGTTTTACTAAAATATATATGATTATACATTTGTTAAAGAACCTACAAGCCATTCTACAAGATTTTAACAATGTTATGTGTTTAAACCAACAAAAGCCAAATGTTACAACGTATGTACAACATTTTTAAACCTACTGACAACGAGGTATATATATATAACTCATATTTTGAGAATCCAAACTCTATAGACACTCTATAAACGGCTTTAACCAGCCAGGCCAAACCCCAAAACTGGAACGTCGAATTAAGAGTTAACAACTGATAACTCGTTTTACGCATGTTCAAATATGTTCAAATATGGATATTCTCAGAACCTGTGAATAAACATATACCTTAAATTGGTACATATACAGTATTTTATGACCTGAACACCTGGATAGAGTTTTGATAAACAGTTTTATAGTGTTTTGACGTTATCTGGCAAGTTAGTTTCTTAAATAATATGTGATTAAAGCCGTAGTTAAATCATCCTTGGTATAATTAACAGTTAAAAATGAATATAAGTGTATATAATGGTGGTATACTATGTAGGGAAGACATTAACAAAATATTAACAGTTTGCTAAAGCTCCTTTTAATGTATATGTTGTTTATAAATAGTGTGTATTTGCATGCAACCAATGCATTCTACATCATTCATATCATGTAATAAAATTTGAATGACAGCTGACTTACAAAGTATCCACAATTGCAGATTTGGCCCTATAGAATCTTTAAAGGGACTACTATAGTAGTAGTATGTATGAACATTGCTTCCAACAGTATTTTAGTTAAAGGGACACAGGGCAATCTTGATTTTTTAAAAACTCACGGCGTCCCGCTAGTTTTTCTGCATAACTTGCATTAGTTCAATCATTAATAGTAATTATAAGAATAGCATTCAGCAATCTGTTTTTGCATATTATTCATTTTTTATATTATTGCACCAATAATATATTAAAATTTATAGCATAAAAAGACGAAATAGTGAATACTTAAAATTCGATTGATTTAAATGTAACCAGGGTAAAAGTAACAAGAGGTCAATGACCTTGAAGCTCTACTGATTGATTTTGATTTCAGGAAGTAGTCGCTACAGACTTGTCTTTTGAAAATCTATTTTTAACCGTGGCGGCCATCTTGAATTTCCGGCCGACCTGAAATTTTGCTAAGATCAATAAGACATTAAGAGCAACATTCCTGTGAAGTTTCATGAAAATCCGTCAAGTAGTTGCAGAGGAGTAGTCGCTACAAGTTTTCATTATATAACTCTAGCCATGTTTAACGTCAAATCAAAACGATTTTCGACAAGGACCAACATCATGTCATACTGATCATTTTAGAAAAAGTCCCATATCAATATCTCTTATTGTTTTGAAGAAGTAGTCGCTACAAACTTATTTATTTTAAATCTATTTTTAGCTGTGGCAGCCATCTTGAATTTCCGGCCGACCTGAAATTTTTCTAGGATCAACTAGACATCAAGAGCAACATTCCTGTGAAGTTTCATGAACATCCGTCAAGTAGTTTCAGAGGAGTAGTCGCTACAAGTTTTTACTATATAACTCTATGTAACCAAAGATGGCCACTGGCAGCCATGTTTAACGTCGAATCAAAATAATTTTCCACAAGGATCTACATCATGTCATGCTGATCATTTTAGAAAAACTTATTTTTTAAAAATCTATTTTTAGCCGTGACGGCCATCTTGAATTTCCGGCCGACATGAAATTTTTCTAGGATCAATTAGACATCAAGAGCAACATTCCTGTGAAGTTTCATGACAATCCGCCAAGTAGTTTCAGAGGAGTAGTCGCTACAAGTTTTTACTATATAACTCTATGTAACCAAAGATGGCCACTGGCAGCCATGTTTAACGTCGAATCAAAATAATTTTCCACAAGGATCTACATCATGTCATGCTGATCATTTTAGAAAAAGTCCCATATCAATATCACTTATAGTTTTCAAGAAGTAGTCTCTACAAACTTATTTTTTAAAAATCTATTTTTAGCTGTGACGGCCATCTTGAATTTCCGGCCGACCTGAAATTTTTCTAGGATCAATTAGACATCAAGAGCAACATTCCTGTGAAGTTTCATGACAATCCGCCAAGTAGTTTCAGAGGAGAAGTCGTTACAAGTTTTTACTATATAACTCTATGTAACCAAAGATGGCCACTGGCAGCCATGTTTAACGTCGAATCAAAATAATTTTCCACAAGGATCTACATCATGTCATGCTGATCATTTTAGAAAAAGTCCCATATCAATATCACTTATAGTTTTCAAGAAGTAGTCGCTACAAACTTATTTTTTAAAAATCAATTTTTAGCTGTGACGGCCATCTTGAATTTCCGGCCGACCTGAAATTTTTCTAGGATCAATTAGACATCAAGAGCAACATTCCTGTAAAGTTTCATGACAATCCGCCAAGTAGTTTCAGAGGAGTAGTCGCTACAAGTTTTTACTATATAACTCTATGTAAACAAAGATGGCCGCTGGCAGCCATGTTTAACGTTGAATCAAAACGATTTTCGACTAGGATCAACATCATGTAATGCTGATCATTTTAGAAAAAGTCCCATATCAATATCACTTATAGTTTTCAAGAAGTAGTCGCTACAAACTTATTTTTTAAAAATCTATTTTTTAGCTTTGGCGGCCATCTTGGATTTCACATCAACATGAATTTTTGCTAGGATCAACAAGACTTTATGGGCAACATTTCTGTAAAGTTTCATGAATATCCATCCAGTAGTTTCAGAGGAGAAGTCGCTACAAATAAAAGTTTACGGACAGACGGACGACGGACGCTGCACCACGGCATAAGCTCTGCTGATCTCTGATTAGTAGAGTTACTGATCTCTGATCAGTAGAGCTAAAAATGATTCTGGATATATAAATCAAGACACCCATTTCAAACACTTCAAGATTGCCGCGTGTCCCTTTAAACCCCGACGATGTCTACTTGTAGCAGTGAGCTCAATGTTCAACTTTCGGTATTCCAGTATTTTATACATTACGCAAATTGATGAGGAAATTCCGATGCATACCAAGCTGAACGGAAAATACCTAATTTTGATTCGGCCTTCATTTGCACATTTATTTCACTGCTATAATATGATAAATATATCATGGCTTTATTACACAGACCACATTTTATGTGATAAAGTATATTTTCAATTGTACAACTGCAGTTTTAACTGAAAAACTCAACTCATTAAGTTTAGAAGTGGCTTACCTATTTGAAGACGACGGCTGAAGCAAGGATTGAATGAATGGTCTACACAGAACTGCCACAGACGGCTGCACATGTGGGGCAGAGCTTATCACCTGCAGGGTAACATGGTATAAACTCAATATAAACTTTAATATATGCATGAATATATATATATTATATGTGTTTCGATACAAACAATATTGATACAATTTATTCGATTTAGCATAATTTATCTGGAAAATGGATAGTCCCAACAATCAGTTCCTAGTTCCACCCTTTATTGTGCATGGGTCAAGTTCCCTACAACCATTGGCCATTTACGCTGTTGTGTTTAATAGTTGTTTGTACGCCCTTTATTGTGCATGGGTCAAGTTCCCTACAACCATTGGCCATGTACTCTGTTGTGTTTAATAGTTGTTTGTACGCCCTTTATTGTGCATGGGTCAAGTTCCCTACAACCATTGGCCATTTACGCTGTTGTGTTTAATAGTTGTTTGTACGCCCTTTATTGTGCATGGGTCAAGTTCCCTACAACCATTGGCCATGTACTCTGTTGTGTTTAATAGTTGTTTGTACGCCCTTTATTGTGCATGGGTCAAGTTCCCTACAACCATTGGCCATTTACGCTGTTGTGTTTAATAGTTGTTTGTACGCCCTTTATTGTGCATGGGTCAAGTTCCCTACAACCATTGGCCATTTACTCTGTTGTGTTTAATAGTTGTTTGTATGCCCTTTATTGTGCATGGGTCAAGTTCCCTACAACCATTGGCCATTTACGCTGTTGTGTTTAATAGTTGTTTGTACGCCCTTTATTGTGCATGGGTCAAATTCCCTACAACCATTGGCCATTTACGCTGTTGTGTTTAATAGTTGTTTGTACGCCCTTTATTGTGCATGGGTCAAGTTCCCTACAACCATTGGCCATTTACGCTGTTGTGTTTAATAGTTGTTTGTACGCCCTTTATTGTGCATGGGTCAAGTTCCCTACAACCATTGGCCATTTACTCTGTTGTGTTTAATAGTTGTTTGTATGCCCTTTATTGTGCATGGGTCAAGTTCCCTACAACCATTGGCCATTTACGCTGTTGTGTTTAATAGTTGTTTGTACGCCCTTTATTGTGCATGGGTCAAATTCCCTACAACCATTGGCCATTTACTCTGTTGTGTTTAATAGTTGTTTGTACGCCCTTTATTGTGCATGGGTCAAGTTCCCTACAACCATTGGCCATTTACGCTGTTGTGTTTAATAGTTGTTTGTACGCCCTTTATTGTGCATGGGTCAAGTTCCCTACAACCATTGGCCATTTACTCTGTTGTGTTTAATAGTTGTTTGTATGCCCTTTATTGTGCATGGGTCAAGTTCCCTACAACCATTGGCCATTTACTCTGTTGTGTTTAATAGTTGTTTGTATGCCCTTTATTGTGCATGGGTCAAGTTCCCTACAACCATTGGCCATTTACGCTGTTGTGTTTAATAGTTGTTTGTACGCCCTTTATTGTGCATGGGTCAAATTCCCTACAACCATTGGCCATTTACGCTGTTGTGTTTAATAGTTGTTTGTACGCCCTTTATTGTGCATGGGTCAAGTTCCCTACAACCATTGGCCATTTACTCTGTGTTTAATAGTTGTTTGTATGCCCTTTATTGTGCATGGGTCAAGTTCCCTACAACCATTGGCCATTTACGCTGTTGTGTTTAATAGTTGTTTGTACGCCCTTTATTGTGCATGGGTCAAGTTCCCTACAACCATTGGCCATTTACTCTGTTGTGTTTAATAGTTGTTTGTATGCCCTTTATTGTGCATGGGTCAAGTTCCCTACAACCATTGGCCATTTACGCTGTTGTGTTTAATAGTTGTTTGTACGCCCTTTATTGTGCATGGGTCAAGTTCCCTACAACCATTGGCCATGTACTCTGTTGTGTTTAATAGTTGTTTGTACGCCCTTTATTGTGCATGGGTCAAGTTCCCTACAACCATTGGCCATGTACTCTGTTGTGTTTAATAGTTGTTTGTATGCCCTTTATTGTGCATGGGTCAAGTTCCCTACAACCATTGGCCATGTACTCTGTTGTGTTTAATAGTTGTTTGTACGCACTTTATTGTGCATGGGTCAAGTTCCCTACAACCATTAGCCATGTACTCTGTTGTGTTTTAGAGTTGTTTGTAGGACAACACATCTGTTGGTATGTGATTGCATTTAAATCTACCAAACAAGAGCACTGCATAGCAGGGCATATAAGCCCGTTGTTGGCTAGGTTAAGTTCCAGGTTAAACCTTTTTGAAAGGGAAATAATTCAGGAGAATTATGGGTGGGCCTTTATAATATGTATTCATTGGATCATGTGGAAGACGTGTGCAAAGTTTCATTGCTGTACACCTAATACTTTGAAAGTTACGAGCCACAATCACTTATACAAGGTAAGATTAATTTCCAGGTTAAACCTTTTTTCAAAAGGGGATTAATTTGAAAAAATATGAACCAGAGTTATATGCCTTTATTATAAGTATTCATTGGATAAGGCTGAAGATGTTTTATACAAAGTTTCATTACTGTATTCAATGGATCCAGTGGAAGTTTCATTTCTATACACCTCATACGTTGAAAGTTATTAGCAACAATCAGTTGTTCGGTAAAAGGTAACGGACAGATGGACGGACTGGCGGACAGACAACGGGCATATAAAAAAAACACACTATTTTGGAGTCTATGTTATCCTTCATGAGTGTGTCTATAACATTTATCAACAAACCTCTTTTAGATATTTCTCCTCCGGTTCCTTAGCAACCGTGCCCTGTGTGACCCTTAACCCTGACTTGTTTGTGTGTCCTCTCATGAGGAGACTTAGCGCCGTCTGTGGTAGATTTTGTTCAAACACAACCTAGAGAAAATCAATAAAACATGACGTGTATTAAAATATATTGCGGGTTTTCAAATTAGTTTTTAAACAAAATTAAATTATCTCCCAACATTGTAAAGGACTCTGACAGCATTTTAACTGAAAGAAGGAATATTTTGTATTCAACTCTTATTTAATAGTCCCAAACAGATAAATCATAGAAACTGTCGAAAGCTTTATATATCAGAGGCTTGTTTTAGACTGATTTTAAATACATGAACAAAAATGTCCATTCCCTATTTTTTTGATTCATTTTAAAATTGAAATATCCGCTGTTTCTTACCACATCATCTTTACCCTTTGCTGCTTTAGTGTCTGTTTCTATGGCAACGGTTAGGAGTTCCTGATCCTCGTTCATGAAATATAACTCTGAGTTGCTCTGCCAGGACAGAGTTGTCTTTTCATACACACCTCTCTTTGAATGAGGAATGAACACTGCACTGATCACGGGGCTTTTACTGGCAGCCACGTGTGAAAACACTGGAGACGGATCAGATGGTCGAAAAACAAACACTGAAACAGAATGGTATAAATAATCATGTTCTTTCAACTTAAGAACAAATTTAAAGACTATAAAAAACTCTATACGGTAAACAGTCAAATATAAATACTGTTACCGTCACAGGTCAGGAAAATTTGTTTAATGAGTTCCTCGTCATTCGTAATATTTGAATGGTGAAATTGATAAATTCTTAAATTCTTAAAGAATTTATCTGAATTACTACTTATCCTGCATCAATGAGCACTCATCAAAGCGAGCGGACACATGGAATTTTCGTGCACTGCGTCGAATTTCTAAAGATTGTAAAAATCCAATCTCGAAAGACTGTTACGTTCAAATCTCTAAATGCTGTTACAGCCAAATATTTAAAGATTGTTTAATAGTCAAATCTGTAAAGATTGTTACAGGCAAATTACAAATGGCTGTTACAATCACCTGGCTAGGTTAAGCACCAGCTCTTATAAAACATAAACAAAGACAAACTTACAATCTTTACTCTGGGTAAATGCTGCTATCATGTCTGTCTCTGGGTCTCTGGTTATGCAGCTGATTGAAATATCAACACTCCAGTAAGCTAGAAAAAGGCAATATTCATATAAACATTGAAAATGTGTCCATGGCTAGAAAATGTGTCCATGACAAGAAAATGTGTCCATGACAAGAAAATGTGTCTATGACTAGAAAATGTGACCATGCATAAACTTTCTGCATTGCATTATTGTGGCCCCACATGTGTAAATTGTCTCTCTCCTAGGGGTACGACAGAAATATCATTACAAACCACATTCTGAATTGTTTAACGGCCCATCAAAACATTATTTAGATTATGATGAGCTGCCTCAGGGAGAGGGAAAGGATTAACAGAAATTCTGAAACCGTGACCTACTCTTAGGTAAAAAAAAAATAAGTCTGTTTCTGTTCTTTTCCCCAAAACAATTAGGGTAGGTAGGTAGGAAATTTTTATTTTTTATTTTTTTTTAGAATTAATCCTTAACTACTGTGTAGTTTTTTTCTTACTTAGATGTTTGTATGTGAGGTAGATCAACTGTGTAGTTTTTTCTTACTTAGATGTTTGTATGTGAGGTAGATCCACTGTGTAGTTTTTTCTTACTTAGATGTTTGTATGTGAGGTAGTCACTTGTGTACAATTTTTTCTTAGATGTTTGTATGTGAGGTAACTTGTGTACAATTCTTTCTTACTTAGATGTTAATATGTGAGGTAGATTATAAGAATCTTCCAGGGTATCCGGTGAAGATTGGGAATGGCAACAAGAGGTGTAATTGTTTTTATCGGAACCGAGACTCTGATAACGTTTTGATTAAAACAGTTATACCGAGGGTTGGAATTTCCATCTGAACCGGATACCCATGATTGATTCTTTTTTTTTGCATATCATTTACATTCAGCGCATTGATGTCGCCAACTATTAATGTTTTGCAAGTTTATTTTATACATGATGACGTCATGCAACTGTCATTGTTGATATCAGCACACGACTTTTTTCTTCTCCCATGTGTAAGATCAAGCTTTCCATCACCCATGTAAAACGCGGATAACCATTTCTTGCATACCGGACAAGGATATCCGTCATTTTACCGGGGCTAGATATTTCCATCTCACCCTAGGGTCGAGATCAAATTCACACGCGCCTACATCCGGTATGCAGGAAAACATGCAAAACGTTAGTAGCTGGTGGCGTCAACGCACAATATGTCTCTGATATGCAAGAAAAGAATCTATCATGGGTATTCGGTTCAGATAGGGAATTCCAACCCTCGGTATAAGTGTTTTAATCGGAAACTCGGCAGAGCCTTGGTTCCGATAAAAACACTTATACCTCGGGTTGGAATTCCCTATCTTCACCGGATACCCATGAAAGATTCTTATAATCCGGTATGCAATAAAAATTGTGCATTACCTGAGCGTGAGATGAGGTTCCACACAGTGAGCATAGTGTCTGTACAGCTCACCAGATACTGACTGCAGTTGTGACTGCCAAATGCTAGATGCCTGTCAAGTACAAAGCATAAACATTATATATTGATTACGAAATAAACTACACAGTTTTTACAGGTGTGGATGACAGCGTAAGCATGGCCTCTATAATCCATTTATACACTACACATTTACTTGTATAATTGAAATAAAGTGTAACTCTTCAAAGACTGATATGTTTGCTGCAATCTTAAAGGGACACACGGCAATCTTGATTTTTGAAAAACTTGCGGCGTCCTGTTAGTTTCTCTACAAAACTTCAATCATTATTATAAATATTAATTATAAGAATAGTATCAAGAAAATTATTTTTGCATATTATTAACTGTTGATTATATGCACCAATAATATATATTAAACCTATGGTAGAATGAGATGAAAACATAAAAACTCAAAATTTTATTTAAATATATGCAAGCAGGTTTAAAGTCAAAATGATATTGGATAAATAAATCGAGATCCTAATATAAATTAATGAAAAACAATTCAATATTGTTGTTTGTCCCTTTACGATGTTGACATGTTATTTGTTATAAATATATATATATATATATTTATATATATATATATTATGCACTGGATAAAATGTGGCAAAATATAATTTAATGCTTATAGAAACAAATATCATAGTGGTTTGGTTTTCAGATGAATTGGGTTTTATGACACACCAAGAAAAAAAGGTCAAACGCTGACAAAAGAAATAATCATTGCGAACTAACAGCCTCACCATACATTTACATCTAAAATAAAAATACCAAGAAAAGACGTAGTTGGTGCAAATTTGATTGTAAAAACTTCATTGACAGGAGCCATGCTCGTTTTTTTTCTGAAACTATTCTCAGTTGCAAAAGAAACTGGACACTTTGACAATTTTACTTTACACCCTATCCTCTTTATCAAGCGACAGTCCCTTAATGATTCAACCTATTAAAAACAAATGACAACATGATATTGGCAATGGAATGATAAAAACTTTGGTACCAAACATGGCATATGCATTTTGGAATTTGTCAATTTTATTCTAAATTTTTTTTATACAATTAAATCTAAAACAAAACTCAGTGTCCACTTTCTTTTGCAACTGAGTATACTTGCATGACACCCCAGAATCCAGACAAACTTCATATACAGTGATATATAATAAGTGTTAATGAGCATGACAAAAAATGAAGATGAACACTTATGGAGAATTTCTACCACTCTGCGGGGATAGACAGTGGACTGTCCCTGTTCTTGCCGGGGATTCACATTTGCATATTTAATACACAGATTTGTTATTTTTAAACTTACCTCACAGGTTCCTGATTTATATTATTAAGAAATGTTTCTTTCAGCAGATTGTTTTCTGGGTCCCATAGAGTGATACAGGAAGCAAACACCACAGCCAACAGGGAACCATCTTCGGAGAATGTCGTCTCCCCTGCAGGCAGGTCACGATAGAATCCCACCGACTCACATGTCCATTTACAGTTAGGTCCTATAATGAAGTGCAACGTGTTTATACAGTAATATGGGACAAAAATAAATTGTTAAACCCTTTTTGAAAATGGCTGCGACTAATGGTCAGACGGCCAAAAATAAAACATGTGGCTCAAATCCATTAGCGTCTAGGGTACGTGCGTATAAGCGTTTATTTATAAAAGAGAGTATGATAATGGACCTTTGGAAACGGCCGAGCACGACACATACGAAATATTGCAGTCTCGGTTTGATTGAGTTCTGCTCAACCCGAGGCTAGAGGGCGTGAGCGGTAGCTAACATATTTCACTACCGCTCACGCCCTCTAGCCCCGGGTTGAGCAGAACTCAATATTCATAAAAATCAACAGTACAGAATTTTAACCATCCCGAAGATGGCAAGCATACGGCGGTGGATATAGCAATATTTGTATCTTTATCCTCGCCGTACTGCACTTTGCATTTTATCAAGCAGACCTCAGTTCTAAGTCTCATCTGAAGGACTGGTCAGATGTGGAATTATTTTTCAAGTATTTCGAGAACTTGTCCTGGCTGGGATCCCTGGATTACTGGACAGCGGTACTAACTTTCACACCATGGCGACACATGTATCTAGGGTACAGAAAACCTCAAGCAATAGCAAAACTTACTACAAACATATGCAGATATTAGGGCCACAAGGCCATGTTCTTGGTTATTGAGTTTGTATGGTGGAATAAACGTTGGAACAAGTTGTTTATGCAAATAACGACAATCAAAAAAAACATGACATTATGAAATTATACAATAATAACTATACGGTAGTTGCTTTCAAACTGGCTAAAACTAGAACTATCACTGAAGGTGATGAATTGAATTGAATGTTGTTTAACGGCTCATCAACACAGTATAGGTTATTTAGATCCGCCCCAGAGAGAGGGGAAGGATACATAGGAATCCGGGAACCTGCCCTACTCTTATTATCGAATGGATTCCTATGGATCTTTAACGTGCTCGGAGGATAGACCGATACACGGGACCGCCCGGTTTACGTCCCCATCCGACGGACGAGGCTAAGGGAATGTGTCTTGCCCAAGAACACACCGACGGTACTCAGTGGCACCACGGAGGATTGAACCTGGGGCCTCCGGTTACAAATCCGCCGCGCTACCGACTGCGCCACGCCAGCCCTTTGGAAGGTGATGAACACCGCCGCTTAAATTCTAAGTCAAACAAAGGGCCATAATTTTGTAATAAATTAGACAATCAAGAATGGGTGTAGAACATAAGGTCATCAGTTGTTATGTGTATATGAAGTTTGGGAACAACCCATTCAAAACTGTTTGAGGAACGCAAGCAATTAAAATGCGTATTGACGCAACAGAATGCGACGTGACAAAAAATGTGTTACGCAACAGGACGTTACGGACAGCGCGATTCCTAAATAGTCACCACTTCACTTTGGGAAAGCGGGGGTTTAACAAGAAACTTACAAACACAAAATCAAGTTTAAAATGGTATTAATACAATCATCAAACTTTAAAGGAAAATTACAATATTTCAGTCAGTTTATTTATGCCTTTAAGACAAGACTCCAGTAGAACTCTAGTAGGACATCTGACACAGGGTGTAACATTGAACTGAGATGACAAATCTGTTTTCTGTACCATCTTTTAATGTCTTATGTTTAATTGAACTGAACTGAATTGAATTTTTGTTTTTGATATATGAACCAACTTAATGCCGGTATCATACGACAACTGCATTGACTTTAATATCAACAATTGCCGCAATGTTATGTGTCGCTAACCTCTCAAATTATATTCTACTTTCGCCTAGGAGTCCAATACTTCACGGCGAGAATAAACTCTGTCTCTAGTCCATCTACTGTCATGTGTCTTTAGTATGTATAGTAAGTCTCAGTTGCGCATTTGATGGTATAATACCATTTAATTTTTTTTACATTTTATAACTTTTAATTTTAGACAAAATTAATATCATATAAATTCTGTCTTTTTATTTTAATGGATCCATGTGTAATGGGCATATCTTTATTCCATTTAAAAATATATACGCATATATCGAGGTTATATCAAATATTGACTGTATACAAACTATATATATTACATATAAAATAACAAATATACTTTATTTGCTTATCTGTTTGAACTATTTGAAACAAATACAATCTATCAAGTTTGGCGACTTTTTCCAGCTTCCATTAGGAAGAACCAGCTCGATAGCTTCCTCACATAAAGATTCCTAGGTCCATGAGGAATCGAACCCACAGCGGTGAGGGGCAAGTGATTTCAAGTCAGAGACTCTAACCACTCGGCCACGGACGACCTCTTACATTTAACCATAATCAATACATATATATATATATATTATAGTAAAAGTAGTCATGTTAAACAGTTCCCTTAAAATTATCCCAATATCAAACCTTAAGGAATGGACACAACAAAGACAACTTACTGTAGATATCTGTATCATCCACCAGCATCCAAACTTTGAACTTGCCATCCTTACTGGAGGTGACAGCCATGAGCTCTGTGCCAGGTGAAGAGGTAGTAGACAGGGGACGCATTGTTAACAAGTCTATCTTGTCAAAATGAGCCAACTCGACCGTCGTGTTGAGTATGTAACTGTAATTACAATGTTTTCCAATTATTTTTTTATTCCAAAATCATTAATAAGGCCATCCGTAAAAATACATTTGTTGGCTGTTTCCCGACCCAGGATTTTATAAGTGGGTGGATAGGTAGGTAGGTAGGTAGGTAGGTAGGTGAATTTTGTTTTTATCTGAAGACAGTAAAAAATCTTAAGAAATGAAAGAAAAATATACTAAAGATAGTAAAAAAAAAAAATATGTTAAAGAATTGCTATAAAATGTTTTGAGTAGGGCCCTTTTTCATGGGTAGGTAGGGAAACAGCAAACCAACAATTTTTTATGGTCGGCCTAAGGGCTATTCATTAAAATATAAATGGGACCCCAGGAAGGCACTTCTGAAATTAAACACCCAATACACAGATGCAAAATTGAGTTTAAAGAATCAAATTTCAGAAAATAGGATTCACCGATAGATGTTTATTATTAAAATTGCCTTTCTGGGGTCCCGTTATGTTTTCAATAATGGAATAGCCAAAAGACACTTCTACCTTTTATTGCAATTTATATAACGTTGTCATTTGTGTTTCAAAAAAGGCGTAATTTTAATCAATCATTTGTAATGACATCTTTTTTGTTTTATTGCAACTATAATGTTGTCAATTGTGTTTAAAGTTAGTCTTAAGTGTGCCATCGTCAAATCTCTAAAAGATACCAGTACTGATTTTAATACAGTTGACGATGTTTATTACCGAAATCAAACTGAATCTTGTAATCTCGACCACCTATCATCCACTTGCTTTGTTTGAAAATATGAGGAATTTTTTCGTATTTATAACAAAAGTTGAAAACTGAATGGATATTCAAGGCTCGACACTAAGGCACGTCCGAACGACATTCACTGCCTGTACATAGGTCCGGGCTTGCGAATGTCCCAGGAACATGCCCGACCGGTCGGGTACAATAAGAACGGGACATTTACCCATAAGAAATGTTCTTTTAAAATTTCATTTAGTTCTGCGTGTAAAATACGTTTCACTCTCACAAAAACGATGAAGCCGTAGTTTGTTTTTATAATATAGATTCACCTAACGTAATGCGCATGTGCGACGGCCTCCCGAATTATTTATAACACGCGGGTTTTCCAATCTTCAATGCAAGACGCGCGGTCTTTAGAATTCGTATACCCACAGAAATATTAACATTAATGTTGTTAGATCTGTGGTATACCGTGTGAAATATACCCCCGTAACGAGCCCCTCTATGCAGGAAGTAATTTAGTCACGCGCCAGATTAGTGTGAAATACACATCAGTGTGTAAATCAGTTATTGAGATGGTGTTGTCGCTTTGTGTCGTTGGTAATATTCTGTTCAATAATTAAAAATCATGACGCAACACTCGCCCTAGTACTGTATCCATATTATCCAATCAAATAACTGATGTATTTTTATCAGCCAATGAAACAACTCCCGTTCACTACCACGTGATAAAGTGTAACAATGGCAATTCAATCAAACCAATTTGTAAACAAGTAGGGCAATTAAACGATTATGGCAATTTGACGGCGTTGTTTGAGGAGCTAAGAGACTATCGACGCATGGTCGCTATCGACGCATGTCGTAATGAATTGGAAAGCATCTGTATTTATTTCAAAATGCCATGTTTGCCATTGTATCCAAGATGTTCCTCGACCTTGGTTAATTTCGATACTTATTCGAAGAATTGCAATTTGGCATCTCAAAAGATATTAACAGAAAACCAACTAGAGTACCAGTCAGATTTAGGCATAAACCGTGCTAATAATTTCCAAACATAAGATTTATCTACATGAATTATATAACGAAAGTGAAAGTAGGAAAAAAAGTTCTGTTTGACCTAATGTATCATTCTTTTCATTCTTTTTATCTTGTGTAGTCTATAACAAAAGTAAAAGTAGAAAACAGTTTTGTTCGACCTAATGCATCTTTTTTTTGTTATCTGCCTGCCCTTTTGTAATTACTGCACTAGGAGTAAGCATCTTGTACATCTTAATTCCATAGGCATTAGAGTCTACCAGTTTGGTATCAGGTTCATTAGTGATGTTATATCCTCGGTGTATCCCCTCTGACACCCCACTCCCACCAGTGGAGGAAAACACTGATATGTGCACAATGGTAACAACCTATAGCTCTGATCCTTCATAATTTAAGTCCTTATTAAATGATTATGCTATGCTATACTAAATACACATTCTCTTAGTCCAAAACAGTTTATTAAATATAGTATTAAGCCTATTTAGAATAAATCATATTTGCGCATCTCCCCACACAAGAAACAAACGAGTTGCATAATATAAAGATTTTAATATAACTTGGTCAGGGCACATGAAACTTGGGTCAGGGCTAGTAGGTTCTGCATCTACTAGCCCGACCGGGCTAGTTGAAAAAAAGTTAGTGTTGAGCCCTGATATTGCCAGCGGACAGACAGGCCAGGTTAAAGTGACTTGCTGTATATTAGATCCATCTACAACTGTACATTAGATCCATCTTCAACTGTACATTAGATCCATCTACAACTGTACAACTACATTAGATCCATCTACAACTGTACATTAGATCCATCTACAACTTGAACCAGAAACCATTATATCAAAGATTCCAACAAATTCCACAAGCACATGTATTTGCCACAGACCTCTGCTTTTTCTCAATAAACCTCCAGAACTTGAGTCGTATTTCAGGGGACATAACTCCATCATTCCAGTACTCCGTGGTGGCCAGCCATTGGCCAGACGTGTCAAAGGCAGCGTGTGTAACCTCGGTGACTGTCAATGGCTGCTCCAGGTTCTCTGGAGATATGTAGTTCTGGCCTACTATATCTAGCTGCAACATATAACACAACATGTATGTAGTTCTGGCCTACTATATCTAGCTGCAACATATAACACAACACATATAACCCAACACAACATATAACACAACACATGTAACACAACACAACATATAACACAACACATATAACTCAACACATATAACCCAACACAACATAACACAACACAACATATAATACAACACATATAACACAACACAACATATAACACAACACAACATATAACACAACACATAACACAACACACAACATATATAACACAACACATATAACACAACACACAACATATAACACAACACACAACATATAACACAACACAACATGTAACAAAACATATAACACAACACAACATGTAACACAACATATAACACAACACAACATATAACACAACACAACATAATGATCCGGGTGTTCAGCCGATAACACCGAATATCCGATTAAAGTTCACGAATTGATGAAGAAGGCAATACTATACTTTTAATAAATATTTAACATTCAACTCAAGTTGCTCTAAGTATACCAACCCCGATTCAATTTTTTAAAGGTTGATAGCAGGAACATTTATTAAAATCTGTGTGAATTTTTACAGAGGAAGAGTGAATGAAATGGGGTTTTACATCCATAACACATAATATTAGGTTATATAGGGACAGCAACCTCAGAGGGAGATGAGATGAAGCTTGAAGTTACGACCCTCCCCGTTCCCTCCCACCCGCCACCCACAGTAGGATCAGATTTTCCAGCATATGTGTAGATTTGTTTGAATGATGTTTTACAGCATTTTTAGCACATGTTAGGCCATATATGATAATGATGGTCAATTTTTCTGTAGTAGATTCAGACCACCCCATTTTTCCTGGGTAGAACCAGTACTGTATACCTCCCACCATCTGTAAGAATCAACATTTTCTCACTATAAAAGTCAAGTTCCCTGTGGGATTCAAACCTGCAGCGGTGAGATGTGAGAAATCTTTAGCCACGTCATTACTATCCCCGTCACAGGTGTTATGTATGAACAGTATTTCCAGAATTTATGTGTAGCACCTTGACAAAATATCAATATCAAACTCGGTGATCAATAATGGGATCATGTTCTGCTAACAATGCTCGTAAACTAGAATTTAAAAATCATTTCTCCTGATTAAAAAAACTTGACAGGTGCATTAGGAACAAGGTGTATTTGCAGTCACCAATCTCAGAAAATGGAGAGCTCGAAAACGATTATAGGAAGACTATTCATTTGGTCTTTCTTGAAAGTAGGGATTTTTTCCTCAAAATTGGGAAAAGGGTATGTTTTGGCATTGGGAATTTGACCGAATAATGGCTATAAGTAACAACCCAAAAAACACACTGCTGCTGTATTCCTAAACTTACATTGTAAAGTTGCTTGTCCTCATGGACGCTGTAGAACTGAATGTGTCCTGGTTTACCGTTCATCACGAGGGTCTGTGTTCGAGGGTCACACACAAGGCCTGTAGGGACTGGATCTGTACACTGATTCTCCAAATGACCCCTAGTCAACCCCTGATATACCTGCTGTATACTGAAATTGCTCATTATCACCTGGATTACTGAAATGCACAATGAAAATGTTGTCACCTGACGAGGAGTGAATGAAAATGTTGTCACCTGTCGAAGAGTGAATGAAAATGTTGTCACATGTCGAAGAGTGAATGAAAATGTTGTCACCTGACGAGGAGTGAATGAAAATGTTGTCACCTGTTGAGGAGTGAATGAAAATGTTGTCACCTGTCAAAGAGTGAATGAAAATGTTGTCACCTGACGAGGAGTGAATGAAAATGTTGTCACCTGACGAGGAGTGAATGAAAATGTTGTCACCTGTCGAAGAGTGAATGAAAATGTTGTCAAGGAGTGAATGAAAATGTTGTCACCTGACGAGGAGTGAATGAAAATGTTGTCACCTGTCGAAGAGTGAATGAAAATGACGTCACCTGACGAGGAGTGAATGAAAATGTTGTCACCTGTTGAGGAGTGAATGAAAATGTTGTCACCTGACGAGGAATGAAAATGTTGTCACCTGTCAAAGAGTGAATGAAAATGTTGTCACCTGACGAGGAGTGAATGAAAATGTTGTCACCTGTCAAAGAGTGAATGAAAATGTTGTCACCTGATGAGGAGTGAATGAAAATGTTGTCACCTGTCAAAGAGTGAATGAAAATGTTGTCACCTGATGAGGAGTGAATGAAAATGTTGTCACCTGTCGAGGAGTGAATGAAAACGTTGTCACCTGTCGAAGAGTGAATGAAAATGTTGTCACCTGTCGAAGAGTGAATGAAAATGTTGTCACCTGATGAGGAGTGAATGAAAATGTTGTCACCTGTCGAGGAGTAAATGAAAATGTTGTCACCTGTCAAAGAGTGAATGAAAATGTTGTCACCTGACGAGGAGTGAATGAAAATGTTGTCACCTGTCAAAGAGTGAATGAAAATGTTGTCACCTGACGAGGAGTGAATGAAAATGTTGTCACCTGTCAAAGAGTGAATGAAAATGTTGTCACCTGATGAGGAGTGAATGAAAATGTTGTCACCTGTCGAAGAGTGAATGAAAATGTTGTCACCTGTCAAAGAGTGAATGAAAATGTTGTCACCTGATGAGGAGTGAATGAAAATGTTGTCACCTGTCGAAGAGTGAATGAAAACGTTGTCACCTGTCGAAGAGTGAATGAAAATGTTGTCACCTGTCGAAGAGTGAATGAAAATGTTGTCACCTGTCAAAGAGTGAATGAAAATGTTGTCACCTGACGAGGAGTGAATGAAAATGTTGTCACCTGTCAAAGAGTGAATGAAAATGTTGTCACCTGACGAGGAGTGAATGAAAATGTTGTCACCTGTCAAAGAGTGAATGAAAATGTTGTCACCTGATGAGGAGTGAATGAAAATGTTGTCACCTGTCGAGGAGTGAATGAAAATGTTGTCACCTGTTGAGGAGTGAATGAAAATGTTGTCACCTGTCGAGGAGTGAATGAAAACGTTGTCACCTGTCGAGGAGTAAATGAAAATGTTGTCACCTGTCGAGGAGTGAATGAAAATGTTGTCACCTGTTGAGGAGTGAGGAGTGAAACTAATGTATCTTGTACTTCATTTATAGTTAAGTTTATAGTTTTGTTTACACCTTGTTGTGTTAGTAACTGTAAACATGCCAAAGCGCAATTTATTTATTTTTGAAACACAGGCTTAGTGCAAGAACACCACTTGCATCTAAAAAGAATTTATAGAGGGACATGCTCCAGACCTTAACAGAGGTTGGTAGTTTTAGACATCTGAGCTGATAATTTTCAGCATATTTTAGGCTATATGCGATGGTCAATTTTATTTTCTTCCCATTTTGTTGGACATTTTCTCACTTACAAGTGGAGCTCCCAGTGGATGTTCGTGGTTTCAGGCAGGTTTTGACCAGACTGAGATATTGAGTTGATTTGTTCTAAAACTATGTATATTTGCAAAACAGCAAATATTTTTTTAATAACGTTATACAGGATATTTAAACGATGATCCGGAGAAGTACTAGAGCAGTGATATATGGCCACGTTTATTGTTTTTCTGCCACTGCTCCAGTGATGTGATGAATATAGTTTTTATATGTATATAGTGCAAAACAGATTGTTTAGTGATATGAAAAATAAAGAATTAACCCAAACCCAACTTACCATTATCATCATGGCATGTGGCGTACATGAGGTTATCACGAGAGCAAGCAATGTGGTTTATAGGTGCGCCAAGACGAGGTAGGTAGTCACGTAACTTGGTATCATGGTGCCACTTCACTAGAACACACTCATGGCCTCCACTCAGTAAGTACGAGCCTGAAACAGAACACACTTCACTAGAACACACTCATGGCCTCCACTCAGTAAGTACAAGCCTGAAATAGAACAAACTTCACTAGAACACACTCATGGCCTCCACTCAGTAAGTACGAGCCTGAAACAGAACACACTTAACAAGAACACACTCATGGCCTCCACTCAGTAAGTACGAGCCTGAAATGGAACAAACTCATGGCCTCCACTGAATAAGTACAAGCCTGAAATAGAACACACTTCACTAGAACACACTCATGGCCTCCACTGAATAAGTACAAGCCTGAAATAGAACACACTTCACTAGAACACACTCATGGCCTCCACTCAATAAGTATGGGCCTGAAATAGAACACACTTCACTAGAACACACACATGGCCTCCACTCAATAAGTACAAGCCTGAAATAGAACACACTTCACTAGAAAACTCATGGCCTCCACTCAATAAGTAAAAGCCTGAAATAGAACACACTTCACTAGAACACACACATGGCCTCCACTCAATAAGTACAAGCCTGAAATAGAACACACTTCACTAGAACACTCATGGCCTCCACTCAATAAGTATGAGCCTGAAATAAAACACACTTCACTAGAACACCCATGGCCTCCACTCAATAAGTATGAGCCTGAAATAAAACACACTTCACTAGAACACTAATGGCCTCCACTGAATAAGTATGAGCCTGAAATAGAACAAACTTCACTAGAACACACTCATGGCCTCCACTCAATAAGTACAAGCCTGAAATAGAACACACTTCACTAGAACACACTTATGGCCTCCACTGAATAAGTACAAGCCTGAAAAAGAACACACTTCACTAGAACACACTCATGGCCTCCACTCAATAAGTACAAGCCTGCAATAGAACAAACTTCACTAGAACACACTCATGTCCTCGACTCAATAAGTATGAGCCGGAAATAAAACATACTTCACTAGAACACACTCATGGCCTCCACTGAATAAGTACAAGCCTGAAATAGAACACACTTCACTAGAACACTCATGGCCTCCACTCAATAAGTATGAGCCTGAAATAAAACACACTTCACTAGAACACTCATGGCCTCCACTCAATAAGTATGAGCCTGAAATAAAACACACTTCACTAGAACACCCATGGCCTCCACTCAATAAGTATGAGCCTGGTATAAAACACACTTCACTAGAACACTCATGGCCTCCACTCAATAAGTATGAGCCTGAAATAGAACAAACTTCACTAGAACACACTCATGGCCTCCACTCAATAAGTACAAGCCTGAAATAGAACACACTTCACTAGAACACACTTACGGCCTCCACTGAATAAGTACAAGCCTGAAAAAGAACACACTTCACTAGAACACACTCATGGCCTCCACTCAATAAGTACAAGCCTGCAACAGAACAAACTTCACTAGAACACACTCATGGCCTCCACTCAATAAGTATGAGCCGGAAATAAAACATACTTCACTAGAACACACTCATGGCCTCCACTCAATAAGTACAAGCCTGAAATAGAACACACTTCACTAGAACACACTTATGGCCTCCACTGAATAAGTACAAGCCTGAAATAGAACACACTTCACTAGAACACACTCATGACCTCCGCTCAATACATACGAGCCTGAAATAAAACACATTTCACTAGAACAAACTCACTCACACAACTCGTAAATATGAGCCTGAAATAAAACACACTTCACTAGAACAAACTCACCCGAACAACTTGTAAATACAAGCTTGTTAATATATGGCCTAACAGTAATGAACATGCCAGGCTGAGATCATCCTCCATTTACATCAAGATAAAATATGGAGAAGGGGCCAAGAACCTTCTATAAACCTGCAGAACTACAGAGTTGCTGCAAATTCTAGTAGACACTCCATTTATGATGGAGCCACTTTTCCATGTTTGCATACTCGGTGCCATGATGAAGACCTTGAATGAGCATGATAAAAATTGACAAAATGAACACGAACTGGGGTCCTACCCCTCAGTCTCTAGGGGGATTTGCAGTGCTTGTATTCTACCATGGAAACCACACGGGGATTGTTATACAAAGAAACAATGACTGAATATACATACGTACTGTATATTTCATTTTAAAAAGCTTTTATTTTTTATATAAAGTGATTAGCAGCACCAGCAGTTTTACTTGCAGTTTTACTTTCTATGTTATTTTTGACAACACATACGTGCCATACGTGGCAATGTGCTCTCGCTTGTGTACTAGTTATGCCATGTTATTCAGGATGAAAGTTTTGTAGCTACTTACTATTTAACACGTCAATATTATGTATCCTATCCATTATGTTAATAGACAGTTCAAAAGCTCATGAGGTCTATGTTTGTATTGTTATATGTGTTTTGCCGACTTAAAAAAATATAGTTTATCTTAGCTTATCTTATCTTTGTTAACCTCATCAGTAATAAAAAGCCTTTAGCTCTGAATTTTCTCATTCTCATTTGTGAAGAAGAGAAAAAGGAAATAACTCTTGTAGTTAGATTGTAGTAATATTAGGATGTTACCCTCCTGTGTGTAGCACAAATCACGGACAGGAAGTGCATGCCAATGTAGTGTAGTTTTCACAGCCGTGTCTTGTTGTAGGAACTTGTACCAGAGGTAAATCTTGCCGTCCGTACAGCCTGTGGCGATGCATATGTTGACAGGGTGACACGCCACACATGTAAGCTCTTGGCTCCTATCTACATTGTGTCTGTGGAAATAAGGGTCACAGAAAACCGTCAAGATTCAGAGATACAAAATATATACACTGGGCTCATCAATACGTATTATAATGGAACAATCTGGAGATTTTTTTGAACTTTACACACCTTGTCACAGAAAAACACACACACTAAACACTAAAATAAGATATTTCCTTCCATAACTGGATCCCTCAAGCTGCTTTTAATTTTTATTTCATGACACCTTGTATTTTGTTTTTGATATCAGGTTAAAATCCATATTCATAATTATTTTACTTTCATTCAACTCCTCTTTCTTCTACTGTGTACAAAAATATTCTGTTGTAAAAAGCATGTGAAATAAGGGCTATTCCATTAAAGGGACAATGTCCGTAACTTTTAGCTTATAAAACACGCACTTATTATGTTCGCAAAACATTACACACTAAACATTATTGAATATTTACTAATTAAAAGCAAGATTGTTTGACGGAATTCAATCCGGTACAAAAAAAAAGAAAACCGCTTTGGGCATTTGAACTCGCAGCCCGAACTAAAAATACACTCGAAGTTATAATAATGAGCGTGAGCGTGAAGTTGTCCACCACTCCCGACGGAGCTAAGCGGGCTATACATATTACTCAATACATACTATGGTGAAAACCTAATGCGCTAATGAAAGTCACGTGATCGAAGAAAAGGTAAATATTGTGGGTCCCACTTTATTTACAAATAATAATTAAAGCTTCTTTTTTTTCAAACTCACGAATGTATTACTACAGACTTCTTAGGGTCTATCCTCATGTTTTCATGCATACATTTCACTGAATAAAAGTCAGACGGTTATTTGGTTATGCTCAATATCTGCTTACTTACGGACAGTGTCCCTTTAAAAAAAATGCGACCCCAGGAAGGCAATTTAACAAACATCTATGGGAGAACCATAGTTTCCGAAAATTGGTTCTTTAAACTTAATTTTGCATCTATGGATGGGTGTATGTTTAAATGGAAGAGCCCTAAAGCAATTTAAACCAAATCCCTATCTGCATCATCTACACAAACACATGCCAGTGTCTGCCCAAAACATACCATAATGGCTATGATACCCCACACACTGTAACATTAAAACAACACCGGGCCAACCTATCCTAGCACTATCTTTGTTATGCTCAGTGTCAAGCAAGGGTGATACTAGTACCATTTGTTATGAAGTATTTGGTATGCCCAGGCCGGGTATTGAACCCACAACCTGCCAGATCCTCTACCATTTTACCGTCACTGAGGAAACTTCCCATTTGACTTTATAAGATCATGTGGCCCATAACTCAATGCAGGGTCGTCGATCTGTTTTAGGGGACTGCGACCCATACCCTTGGGTGGGGGGATTTTTAGCGTGCTTTTACAGGAAAGGGGGAATTATTTTGTGGCCATAATTTTGATTATAATCATTGTTTTAAATAGTCAACATGTTTTATTTGTATTAAATACAGGTTGTACTCAATATTTTACCTACTATAATAATTTTTTTTATAGATTTTATTTTTTTCAGGGTGAAATTTTGAGTCTGAAATGGGGTAGAAAAAACATACGTTTTGGAGGGGGGAATGCGTCCGATTACCGGACGTCAAAATCGTCCGATTACCGGACGCAAAATTGGCACAACGACAGCCCTGTCAATGCTACCACTGGATTTTGCTCAGGTAATCAACAATGGATGATGTGGAGGGACATACGGTCATCATTTCAAGCGATGTGTCGGGACAAAATGAGACTGGACAAAAATGTGAAAGCGGTATAAAAATTACTTATTTACAACAGTACACCATCATTAGAATGGCATGTTGCAACTTACACATTGTTTTAACTTTCTATAAATAAATTATTTGTGCAATGTCAAAATATTCATGTCATCTGGAAGGCAATAATATGTACCCTATCACAAAATGATGTGAAGACACTGATTCTTACCTTAAAACATTATGACTGCCTGCAGAATTGTCTTTTATCCTCACTTCATTCTTGGACACAGTCACACAATACTCGCCCTGAAATGGATATTGAAAGTATTATAGATATATTGTACAACAGGTCAACATAGTATTTAAAACAACTATCAGCCTATGATCTCAAATCTTTTCTAAAAAGTATTTAACCAGTTTTTAAGAAAATATATTAAGATTTTGGGATATATTTAGTAATGCTGGCCATCTTTGATGTCATGTTGACCTAATTTAAAACTTGAAAGCCATTATCTTAGACTCATACACATTGTATGTGAAATTTCAACAAAAAAATAAATTTGAGAAGTTGTTTGATGCAAAATTTTGCGGACGAATAATGCACTATTAGATAAGAACTTCCAGCATTCTGCCAGTAAAGCTAAAATTAATATCCAGTTTAAGGGTATGTCTGTACCTTTAGCCCCATAGCCGTCTTGCGACTGTCGCTGCTGCATCTCTTCAACAACGTCTCTCTTTTACCCTTGGCTGATAGCGACTCCCTCACCAGATCACAGCCTAGCAACATACATTCATCTTTTTATTTATTATTGCATCTTTTTACGGCTATTCCATTAAAATAGGGTTCCCCCCTAGGTGTTTATAACACTGCCTTCCTTTTAATGGAATAGCCCTTATATTATATTGCATCAATACTGTTTAGGTATCATATAATGATATTAGGATGTTCCATTGTATGCCTCGTATAAAGTTAAATTTGTTATTAAGGCCATCCTAAAAAATACTTTTGTTTGATGTTTCCCGACTCAGGATTTTATAAGTGGGTAGGTAGGTGAATTTTTTTTTTGTGCCGAAAACAGCAAAATCCTTAAGAAATGAAAGAAAAATATACTAAGATTAAAGAACTGCTACAAGAAGTTTTGTGTAGCGACAGCAGGGAAACAGCAAACCAAGAATTTTTTATGGTCGGCCTAATCCAGTGTTTTTTAAATTGTTAATTATGAATGCTTAGTATTTTGTAAATATGAAATGTTTATAAATAAAATATAAACTTTAAAAATATAAACATTTTAGGCCCTCAATGATACTATACCAATTGTCTAAATAAAGCCTGTAACGTTACCTGTATGTGACGTTTGCTCAAGTATGAACACAACATTGACGTCTACACAGGTGTAAATACCATACGGCTTGGCCGACAGGGAAATTTGCTGTAACAAATAAAAACATACAAATATGCTGTAATACCAACATTATTCTTGACAAACTTTTCTTTATCAAATAACTTGTGGTGTTCATGGTGTGGGAGTGTAACAAAGCCATGACAAATTTATAATATTACACCAGTGTAATAAATATGCAAATGAAGGTCGAGCATTCGAACATATCTGTTCAGTTTGGTGTGCATTGGAATTGCCTCATCAATTTCAAGAATGTTTAAAATACACGGCTCAAGTTTAGCACTTTCATCAACTGGTGATTTTTTGTCAGTTGATACAAAATGAACTGGCATGTTTGTTTGCTCCTTGTTTCATCAACAAAAACTGTGCTTAAACATGCAGTGTAAAAATACTAAATTCTTGTGCTTTCCACTAAACTTGGTACTATACTATGCACGTGACACATAAGTCATGACTAACCTTTAGTAGGACACCATCTGTGTAATCCCATATAATTATAGACTGATCCAATGCACATGACACAAGCTGCAAGAAAAACAACAACATTATTTTAAGAGATAAATTTTCTACAAATATTTAATACACATGTAAATGAATTTTTTTTATCAACAGACGATTGCTTTTTCTTGTTCTTGATATATTTTTCCCCTCTTCTAGAAAACCATCATTAGACTAAATTAACATCACCATCGTATGTTGTGCACATGTACAAACTATTTGGCTTTAAAAATAACAACTCAAAATCAACTTGTCTAACAACAAGTTTTATTGCCTATATAGCATATTTTCAAAATATCGGGTACAGGCAATGACGATGCCAATCTCATTAAAATCAGACCCTTATCATGCTATGATACTCTATGATACTAGGATCTGACAACACTGCATTGGAGGTCATTTCATATTGACCTTATGATAAGCCAATCAGATTTTA
Organism: Cyrtodaria siliqua; assembly: GCA_037043455.1. Classification (NCBI taxonomy): domain Eukaryota; kingdom Metazoa; phylum Mollusca; class Bivalvia; order Adapedonta; family Hiatellidae; genus Cyrtodaria; species Cyrtodaria siliqua. The sequence goes on from JAWPHD010016293.1 coordinate 32,432, forward strand.
GCCCTATAAAATCGCTCGGTACTGAAAGTTAACAATCGCAATAATCTCGGTACATAATATATATTTGCGGATACATACAAATAGCATGTTTAGAATGTTCCAAAAATGGCCGCCCCCATGGTTTTCTTCGTATTATTGATGTAAAACATGCCATTTAGTGCATTTCTTTGAATTTATCGCGCAATCCACAGCAATAATACACAGCAAATTTATTCTTTTCTGATATATGTTTTATGTGGATTTTCGTTTGTTCAGTCCACACGAACACTATCTGAAGTGCATATCATATGAAACGCGCGATTTCATTGGTATTTAGTTGATCTTCTCATGAATATTGATTAGATAAAAGGTCGATATGTACTATATGATGTAAGACTCGATTAGAACATAGTCAGAACAAATCTACGCCCGACAAAAACGAACATTTCAAACATGTAGACGGGTTTCGGGTTTAAGTTTACGTCTTAAAATGTATTGAAATAGTGTATAATTAATAGGTACTGTAATACAGTCTGTCTGTCAATTTTTCCCGTAAACATATCGTTAGATAATAGAGTTTTCGGGCGGAAAAGGGTATAACCATTTTTTCAAAACAAACACACATGTGTATGTGCATCTTGACACATATTTAGTTGAAACTGTACAATTCAGCAAATGTAAACAAACTAAGAGTAAAAAATATTGATAAAAAAAATTACTGGGGTGAAAAAAAGAAATATAAAGAAAATAAAGGGTAAAAAACAAAATAGTAAAATCCGTATCAGGAACTTTGCTTTATATATACAAATAACGACAGTGGCTTTTTTTAAGAGTAAAATGGGGTTCAAATTCGGCCCCATTCCCCTCCTCAAAAAGTATGATTTTTTTCTCATTTTTTGAGAAAAAATTCCCCTCAAAAAATAAAATAAATAATGTTTTTGTTTACTTTTAAACGTTGTTTCTTAGTTGACAATCCATAACATGTCCATCAAACATATTCTTGATGTGAATTTAATATTAAATGAAAGACTGAGACTTAATACATATAAAAAATACTATCTTTCTTCTTTATTTTAACATTTTCAAAATTCCCCCTTTTTTCCAATTCACGTCAATTTTTTCCCCCTCTAAAGGGCCCTGACCCTCTTCCCCCCCAAAAAAACACTGAAAGAACAAGATACAATAGTTTTTGCTCGTCATGTACTTACCTGCAGTTTATTCTTTGGATGGATAACGATACCAGTAACTTGATCTTTATGCCCATAAAGTTCTCGGATGCACTCCCCACTTGCTGTGCTGTAGACTTTAATCACCGAACCAGAGCATACAAACAGGCATCTAAAAGATATTGGAATGGAAAATTATCGATAATTAAAATGATTGACAACTGTACCAAAAGCATAGAAACTGTCTTATGGTACAGTCAACCACCATTACATCCAGTGAAGCTAAGTGTTAATAATTTAGCAGCCTTTGGACATGTACTCAAAATACTCAAAAGAGGGTATAGCAGTATATATTATCAGCTATTTACAGCGAAGGGGCTCGACTTGTGAGGAAGTGTTGAATCTTACAGATGGCGGGAGGTGTACAATACTGGTTCTACCCAGAAAATGTGGGTGGTCTGCATCCATCACAAAAAATCGACAGTCATATATAAACTTACATGTGTTGAAAATGACGTAAAACACCATACAAATAAACAAACAAACAGCGTTGGACCTAGGCTACGTATGTTCACACTCACAGGCTGTGGAGATGGCAAAACGTGATCATATAAAAATGCAAAATCGAAAAATATGATAGAGAGTAAGTTTAAAATATTACGTGTTGTTATAAGAAAAAATAGGTCTTATTTTAACAAGACTCGCTCCCGATTTGAGAGGAAATATAACTTTTTCTTCAATATTGTCCATGTGTTCCATGGGCGCTGCCATTTTTGTTGATTCAGTGTTGTGCGCATGCGCTGACATTTGTATTTTATTACGACAAATTTCATTGGATTAAAATAAAGAAATATCCAATGAAATTGTACTATACAAACCGTATTCGCTCGACTACTTCCGGTTTGGATTATTTTTGTAAACCGTGTTGAACACCAAAATAAATTATGGGGAAACTGAGCCCAGAGACTAAACAAAAGATATCTACCGTTTTCTCAGTCGCAAGTACTACAGTTCGATATGGGTTTATTCCATTCGTGCTGTATTTAGGTACGTTGATTCGTGTTTTTGACCTCGAACCTGCCCTTCGAAATTTCTGACGTTTTACAACATAATATTTTCTAAAGCGAAAAGCATGCCGATGTAAAGTATGTCCATGATGACACTAATTTTGAAAGCGCAAAATATGCCAACATAATTTTGCGATTTAGAATTCGCTACAAACCTCTTCCCCGTGTGGGTTCGCTCCAGCCAGAGGTTTGACTGGTGAGAAACTGAAATTTCTCGCTTTGAGGGTGCTGTCTAAACATGTGTGTCACGGTTTATGCATAACTAACAGTTAGATTGCTGTTTCATTGTCCGGCCGGTCAGCTCAGTCGGTAGAGCATCGGAACGGTAGTCCGAAGGTCCCGGGTTCGAGCATGATTCTCTGTACCCATGGAAATTCGTGGAAATTCGAGTCTGTAGGGGGAGTGTGTCACGGTTTGTGGATACCTAACAGGTAGATTGATGTTGCATTGTCCGGCCGGTTAGCTCAGTCGGTAGAGCATCAGAACGGTAGTCAGAAGGTCCTGGGTTCGAGCCCCGGTCTGGCTGCACATTTTTCTTACCCTGTGACATTTGGCGCCCAACGGGGGACCGTGACTGAGTAAACTTCGAGAAACATTCACATGATTCTCTGTACCTTCGAGGACGAATTTTAGTCTGTAGGGGGAGTGTGTCACGGTTTGTGGATACCTAACAGGTAGATTGATGTTGCATCGTCCGGCCAGTTAGCTCAGTCGGTAGAGCATCGGAACGGTAGTCTGAAGGTCCCGGGTTCAAGCCTCGGTCTGGCTGCACATTTTTCTAACCCTGTGACATTTGGCGCCCAACGTGACTGAGAAAACTAACAGGTAGTTTGATGTTGCGTCCTTGATAGTTCGAGTCCCGGTTGAGGAACAATTTTTTCACCACCTGTTATATTTGGGGGCTCGTCCAGGATTCAGGACCGTGTCTGTTAGCATGAAACAGAATGAACATAAGTATGACAGCCGGCCTGGAGTTAACTCCACTAGAAAATCAGGGACAAATTTCAATCTGGTGGGGGTGTATATAACCGGGTACAGGTAAATGGTGAATAATCGATTCCTAACCGTATGTCCTCGATAGCTCAGTGGTTAGAGCCCTGGTACGGTAAACCAGAGACCCTGGGTTCGAGTCCCGGTTGAGGAACGATTATTTGACCACCTGTTATATTTGGGCGCTCGTCCGGGATTCAGGACCGTGTCTGTTAGCATGAAACAGTATGAAAAGAAGTCTGACAGCCGGCCTGGAGTTAACTCCACTAGAAATTCAGGGACGAATTTCAATCTGGTGGAGGTGAATGTAACCAAGTACAGGTATATGGTGAAATATCGATTCCCAACCGTGTGCCCTCGATAGCTCAGTGGTTAGAGCCCTGGTACGGTAAACCAAAGACCCGGAGTTCGAGTCCCGGTTGAGGAACGATTTTTTTCACCACCTGTTATATTTGGGGGCTCGTCCGGGATCCAGGACCGTATCTGTTAGCATGAAACAGTATGAAAATAAGTCTGACAGCCGGCCTGGAGTTAACTCCGCTAGAAATTCAGGGAATAATTTCAATCTGGTGGAGGTGTATGTAACCGGGTACAGCTAAATGTTGAATAATGCATCCAGCCTATGCAACTACTACTATGAAGTAGTTGCATAGGCTGGATGGTTAGCAAACTTGACTCCCGTCCCAGAAGGCCGCCTGTGTTTGATTCCCAGTGTGGTCAAACCCTCTCCCGCATTTCATTTCTCGGGCAACGTATTGTGCAAGCGTACCATCCTTAGGATGCAGTAGGTCCCATTTACAGGGAATCATACCTATTGCTTGGTCAGAAGACCTTGGTGAACTTTATGTTAATCAGGGATTCATATCCGAAAAGTTTCCTCCGCTGCTCAGTAAATCAGTAGGCTATGCTTGAAAGAGTGTGTATCCGTCTATAAAGACAGATAAATAGATAATATGACGTGTTATAAACGTGACGTAAAATTACATGTACACAAATGCAGGGAGTAAGTATACGGGGAGGAGAAACAGATCGTGTTGTCGCGCGTGTGTTTCACTACTGCGTGCAAATGACTACTTCCTGTTGTTTCGCGTGTGTGTGAAAAACAGCAAATTCTTATAAATTATTACACTTACAAACTCAATAAAGGTGCGAAATGTAAACATCAGTATTATTTATACACAATGAGTCCTCTGATACAGAGCGTGTATTTGTTTGCATATATAAAAGCACATTTTACCAGACGGTTCCGTGTAACAAAGATGGCGCCAAATAAAAAATGGTGACAGTGTATAGCTATAGCAAAAGAGATACGAGACTACGGTCTATTTATGCTTTAATAATAACAAAAAGTGAATAGTAGACATATTTATCTTTGTCAAGAAGATAATTTCAAGTTGGTGATTGTAAGACAAAGCCTAAAAAGCGGTGATGAAAATGTGCCTTTTTAGATATCAGCTGAAATTTTTAATTTTTCACGTTAAAAATGGTGTGGAGCTATTGCAAACGAGATACGAATTATGGGTTATATAAGGCATTAATAATAACAAAAAGTGAATAGTAGACATATTTATCTTTGTCAAGGAGGTAAGTTTGTGATGTTGATTATAACAGAAAGCCTTAAAAAAGAGGCTGTAAAAACTGCCTAATTTGAGATGTTGGCTGAAATTTTAACTTCTACATGTAACGCGCTTAAGATCGATTTACCTGTATCGATAAAATAGTAAATGGCGGCGTTCTAGCGCTACAACATAAATCGATAAACTAGAGCGTTTATGAACCTGTTTCTCCTCCCCGTGTACTTACTCCCTGACAAATGTAAATTCATGTTAGTTTGCCAACATACTTGTAGTATCCTTGACCTCTCAGTTTCTGCCTCTTAACAATAATTGGCTACATATATATATCAGTGAAATAGGATCTATTTATTATTTAATATAATATGTATTTAATATAATATGACGTTAGCTGAAATTAAGTATCCAAACTAAAAAAAATAGCTGCAAAAATACTTACGGTACATCAGAATCTATATGATCATTTTTTTTCTTTTTTGATAAGGCTTGTAGAGCTGTAATAGAACTCAATAGGCGTAGAGGTGTACGAGGGTCATTCAATAAGTTCTGTCACTAACGCGTTTTAACAATTATGTGCTCGTTTTGAGTGTTGATATTTGGTTCCAAATGAAAGAGAGTTTCAATACCATTCCATTGATGGTAAAATGAATGCTGTATCTTTTGTGTGACGAAAGTTATGGAACATTTAATACTCATCACTTATACATACTGAGGCATTTTCGTACTGAGTTTTTTCAGATATGTTAATTGTTACTTTTTTAAATGCCTGTTTCTCTTTAAGTACTTGTCGAAGACCTTTGAAATTTCTCATACATTACCAGTTATATCTGCATTACAAGATTTAGAATTTAAGCATGGTAGATGAAAAGGCATTGTCTTAGAAATTAACATTTTAAGCTAACGTGTAATTTAATGATAAATGGACATTAAAGGGGTTGATGCACTATTTTCTAACAGGTTTATTTTAAAGGGCTCTGAACAACTTAAAAAAAGCTGAAAGAATTATCAAAATGCAATGAAAAATAAAGGAGATATGACCTATTGAAAAGATGCGAGAAAACATAAATGGAGGCTGCCATCTTGGAACGATGACGTCATCGCGCCTTTTTACCATACATGGCATATTGACAAAACATATTTTAAAGCAAAGAAAATCACTGCAAATGAAAAATAACCATACAATTTATACATTTTACATATGTATATTTATTTTTAATCAATTTGCAGTGATTTTCTTTGCTTTAATATGTATTTTCGTCAATATGCCATGTATGGTAAAATGGCGCGATGACGTCATCGTTCAAAGATGGCTGCCTCCATTTATGTTCTTTGTAAATTTTCAATAGGTCATATCTTCTTTGTTTTTCATGGCATTTTGATAATTCTTTCAGCTATTTTCAAGTTTTTCAGAGCCGTATTAAATAAATAGAGTTTGAAAATAGTGCATCAACCCCTTTAAATGGAAGGGCAGTCTTCTGAAATAGCATTTTTGGATGATCAATATTTTCACTAAACATTGTACAAAATTCTACAATAATGTGTTGAATATGAAATTTAAACACTGAAGGACCAGGATTTGTAAAAAAATATGAAGCATATAATACTATGAGAATAATTACGACATTTAAAAGATATTATAACATTTCCGTAAACAAAATGAAGAAAATCAGTGTTATTTCTGCTAAAATTAAGGGATATGCATTCACTCATATCTGGTTTGCAGCAAGACATTTCCGAATTCTCGACAATCATTTTCATGGATTATGGACGAATAACAACAGATGGCTTACAAGAAAATTTAAAAGCATAGAATTATTCAAATAATTTTTACAACGTTTTGTAACAAGGACATTTTCAGAGATGCCAGTATCCAAAAGGTGTGGTAGGGGGAGGTAATTCAGGGGTATAAACAACCGGATTTTTTTCATTTTTGTTGTGGAAATTAAGAGAGCGAACCCAGTAGTACTATAAATACACTACTTTATCTCGGTGTAATATCCAGTTCAAAGGATATATGCCTAGTGACAGAACTTTTTGAATTGAATTGAATGTTGTTTAACGGCTCATCAACACAGTATAGGTTATTTAGAGCCGCCCCAGAGAGAGGGGAAGGATACATAGGAATCCGGGAACCTGCCCTACTCTTATTATCGAATAGATTCCTATGGTTCTTTAACGTGCTCGGAGGATAGACCGATACAATGGACCGCCTGGTTTATGTCCCCATCCGACGGACAAGGAGAAGAACTTTTTGAAGCACCCTCGTATGTAAATAGATCTAGGTTAATAAGTTATTACTTTTTGGTCCTACCCCTAGCTTTAGTGGTACAACAGTCACTTCACCTGCAAGGTGTTGTTCCCATGTTCAAACTAGCTGAGTGTACTAAAATTGTCTGTTTACATCGGTGCCTTGATGTTTACATTGATGTTGTGATGTTTACATTGGTGTCATGATGTAATTTTGTTACATTGGTGGCATGATGTTTACATTGTTGTTGTGATGTTTACATTGGTGTTGTGATGTAATTTTGTTACATGGGTGGCATGATGTTTACATTTTTGTTGTGATGTTTACATTGGTTTACATTGGTGTCATGATGTTTACATTGGTGTCATGATGTTTACATTGGTGTCGGGATGTAATTTTGTTACACTGGTGGCAAGATGTTTACATTGTTGTCGTGATGTTTACATCGGTGCTGTGATGTTTACATTGATGTCGGGATGTAATTTTGTTAAATTGGTGGCAATATGTTTACATTGTTGTTGTGATGTTTACATTGGTTTACATTGGTGTCATGATGTTTCCCTTGGTGTCGTGATGTTCATATCGGTGCCGTGATGTTCACATTGGTGCTGTGACGTTTACATTGGTGCCATTATGTTAACATCAGTGCCATTATGTTAACATCAGTGCAGTGATGTTTACATTGACGTCAACTTGTGGTGTTTACATCAGTGCCATTATGTTTACATTGGCATCAACTCGTGATGTTTACATTGGCGTCAACTTGTGATGTTTACATTGGTTCCCTGATGTTTACATTGGTGCCGTGATATTTACATGTTCATCGTTGCCATGATGTTTACATTGGTGCCCTTATGTTAACATCAGTTCCGTGATGTTTACATCAGTGCAGTGATGTTTACATTGATGTCAACTTGTGGTGTTTACATCAGTGCAGTGATGTTTACATTGTTGTCGTGATGTTTACATTGGTGTCGTGATGTTTACATTGATGGCATGATGTTTACATTGGTGCCATAATGTTAACATCAGATCCGTGATGTTTACATCAGTGCCATTATGTTAACATCAGTGTCGTGATGTTTACATCAGTGCAATTATGTTAACATCAGTGCCGTGATGTTTACATCAGTGCCATTATGTTAACATCAGTGCAGTGATGTTTACATTGACGTCAACTTGTGGTGTTTACATCAGTGCAGTGATGTTTACATTGTTGTCGTGATGTTTACATTGGTGTCGTGATGTTTACATTGATGGCATGATGTTTACATCGGTGAAGTGATGTTTACATTGGTGTCGTGGTGTAATTTTGTTACATTGGTGGTGTGATGTTTACATTGTTGTCGTGATGTTTACATCGGTGTCGTGATGTTTACATTGGTGTTGTGATGTTTACATCGGTGCCGTGATGTTTACATTGGTGCCGTGATATTTACATCAGTGCCATTATGTTTACATTGGCGTCAATTTGTGATGTTTACATCAGTGCAGTGATATTTACATTGTTGTCGTGATGTTTACATTGGTGTCGTTATGTTTACATTGATGGCATGATGTTTACATCGGTGCAGTGATGTTTACATTGGTGTCGTGATGTTTACATTGGTGGCATGATGTTTACATTGGTGGCATGATGTTTACATTGGTGCCGTGACACAAATTATTAATATTTACTGCTGGAAGCTGTTTTAAATAGCTGAGGTATATAGAATCAGGGTTGTGTGATATTTGTGGGTGACATTTATCTTGTTAATGGAATCGTGGATGAAGGAATATAGTACTAGCAGAACACAATAGCCTGTTTATGTAAATATATAGGTTTTTAACTTTATACGCGTCTAACTCTTTTTGCTTTCTTTGTCATCATATGGATATGAATATTCTTGACCAATCAATAACACAGACTGAAGGGCTTTCCAAAATCGAATATTCTCAATTCAGACTGAGAGGCATATCTTTATTGACGAAATGAACTCTTGTGTAATTTCAGGTTTCAAGCAAGGTGCAGATGAAGGAATGCCACCGTTATCATTGCTGAGGTAAACGTAATTTTCATTTGTTTATTATATGGGAACTTATAGGATAATGCATTAGGCTATAAATTTGGATTTTAATATAAAAAAAAAGATTGTTAGAATATGTTTGAATATTCTCTATTAAATTTTTAACATCAGTTGTGAAATATTAAATATGTACATGTAAGTAGCTGTGAGAATCTTTCATGTAGCTCTATGGCTTTATATTATGTACCGATACCTACCATAGATGGTGCATGTAGATAATACCATAGATGGTGCATGTAGATAATACCATAGATGGTGCATGTAGATAATACCACCATAGATGGTGCATGTAGATAATACCATATATGGTGTATGTAGATAATACCACCATAGATGGTGCATGTAGATAATACCATAGATGGTGCATGTAGATAATACCATAGATGGTGCATGTAGATAATACCATAGATGGTGCATGTAGATAATACCATACTAAGATGGTGCATGTAGATAATACCATACTAAGATGGTGCATGTAGATAATACCATAGATGGTGCATGTACCGGTAGATAATACCATAGATGGTGCATGTAGATAATACCATAGATGGTGCATGTAGATAATACCATAGACGGTGCATGTACCGGTAGATAATACCATAGATGGTGCATGTAGATAATACCATAGATGGTGCATGTAGATAATACCATAGATGGTGCATGTAGATAATACCATACTAAGATGGTGCATGACGTAGATAATACCATACTAAGATGGTGCATGTAGATAATACCATAGATGGTGCATGTAGATAATACCATAGATGGTGCATGTAGATAATACCATCAGGATGATGACTCTCAAAGCTGATATCTACATGTACATGACATAAATAAGGAAAAATTTAAATCTTAAGTGTATGAAGAATTATGTATAAACATTGTTGTATATTATCTTTACTTTCATTTTTTCAGAGTTATGCCCCCTTTCATAAAACTTTAACCTGCCATTGGCAATCTCACCATGCTCACGGCTGGCCACACACGTGAATCTCACCATGCTCACGGCTGGCCACACACGTGTTCCATGGAACACCCCACACACGGCCACACACGGCCACACACGGCCACACACGTGTTCCATGGAACACCCTTCTAGTTTAATGCTTGTCTTCAGTATGGTATTGTTATACTCTTAACGCTTCATCCTCTCAATGCTCTGGCTTTTACCACGTCACTGAGTACAATAATATTTTCTTGTCGGACCTCCACAGGATTTTTTTCAGGCGCTGGCATAAGCCGCTTGGTGGATGGTTTGGGAGGTGTCGCCCCCACATTTTTGTCGATTTATTTTGTTCAATTGTAAGGTGCAACATATTCTCTGAGATGATATGTATATTTTATGTTGGGGAAGAACTATATAGATATTAAAGAGAAAATAATTGTACAGTAAAATAGTATTTAAAGAATATAATTGTACAGTAAAATAGTATTTAAAGAATATAATTGTACAGTAAAATAGTATTTAAAGAATATAATTGTACAGTAAAATAGTATTTAAAGAATATAATTGTACAGTAAAATAGTATTTAAAGAATATAATTGTACAGTAAAATAGTATTTAAAGAATATAATTGTACAGTAAAATAGTATTTAAAGAATATAATTGTACAGTAAAATAGTATTTAAAGAATATAATTGTACAGTAAAATAGTATTTAAAGAATATAATTGTACAGTAAAATAGTATTTAAAGAATATAATTGTACAGTAAAATAGTATTTAGTAAAATAGTATTTAAAGAAAATAATTGTACAGTAAAATAGTATTTAAAGAATATAATTGTACAGTAAAATAGTATTTAAAGAAAATAATTGTACAGTAAAATAGTATTTAAAGAAAATAATTGTACAGTAAAATAGTATTTAAAGAAAATAATTGTACAGTAAAATAGTATTTAAAGAAAATAATTGTACAGTAAAATAGTATTTAAAGAAAATAATTGTACAGTAAAATAGTATTTAAAGAATATAATTGTACAGTAAAATAGTATTTAAAGAATATAATTGTACAGTAAAATAGTATTTTATTAACTCATTTCCACATGTAATATACTGAACACAAAACATTATACATAAAAGAAAACACATTTAACAACTCAATTGTAGCAAAACAGCACATTCAATTAGATCCACATGTAATAAACAAACAGAACAAATGTACAGAACAGAAACATATCTAATAATGTACAGAACCAGGGGCGTACCTGGAGTGTTTTGGGGTAATACCGTATACGGATCGGGGAGGGTGTGCGGGTCCAGGATTTTTTTTTTGAAAAATTGAACCCTAAATAAGTAGTTTTGAGCGACATAGAAACACATTTTAAAGCTATTCTAATTCTCCAGTGTCATTCTTTTCTCTTGGATTTATTTACCCCTTACCCTAACTTTTTCCCCTTCAGTTACACTTTGAAATATTGTAAATTGTATATCACTAAATTATCAAATTATGTGTTTGTGTGTATGTTTTTGTTACTTTGCACTAGTTTGTCAATTAAATCAAACAATATATGCTGAACAATTGACTCAGAAGAAACGTCTTTATTCATGGAAAGATAACTCACAATTTTATTTATGTTGTGATCAATATTTATACTGAGGGCTGGCGTGGCGCAGTCGGTAGCGCGGCGGATTTGTAACCGGAGGCCCCGGGTTCAATCCTCCGTGGTGCCACTGAGTTCCGTCGGTGTGTTCTTGGGCAAGACACTTTTCCTTAGCCTCGTCCGTCGGATGGGGACGTAAACCGGGCGGTCCCGTGTATCGGTCTATCAACCGAGCACGTTAAAGAACCATAGGAATCTATTCGATAATAAGAGTAGGGCAGGTTCCCGGATTCCTATGTATCCTTCCCCTCTCTCTGGGGCGGCTCTAAATAACCTGTACTGTGTTGATGAGCCGTTAAACAACATTCAATTCAATTCAATTCAATATTTATACTTTTTCACCCCAAGAAAGCGTTTACTATACAATTTGTTTTCATACTTTTCATGGGAAAATTTTATGGGATATATATACACAGACTGGATTATATTTATTATTGCAACACGTTTTAAGAAGTAAACATAAAGTTAACCTGAAACCCATCTATGAAATGTTCGTTTTGTCAAGCGTAGATTTCTTCTGGATATGTTCTAATTGAGTCTTGCATCATATAGAACATGAACATATGACAATAGAACTAACCATAAAAGATGGAGATTGTAGTTGATGATATCAATCATTGTAGTTGACGATATCAGTCATTGTAGTTGACGATAGCAGTCGTTGTAGTTGATGATATCAATCGTTGTAGTTGACGATATCAATGTTGTAGTTGACGATATCAGTCGTTGTAGATGACGATATCAGTCGTTGTAGTTGACGATATCAGTCGTTGTAGATGACGATATCAGTCGTTGTAGTGACGATATCAGTCGTTGTAGTTGACGATATCAATCGTTGTAGTGACGATATCAGTCGGTGTAGATGACGATATCAGTTGTTGTAGTGGCGATATCAGTCGTTGTAGTGACGATATCAGTCGTCGTAGTTGACGATATCAGTCGTCGTAGTTGACGATATCAATCGTCGTAGTGACGATATCAATCGTTGTAGTTGACTATATCAGTCGTTGTAGATGACGATATCAGTCGTTGTAGTGACGATATCAATCGTTGTAGTTGACAATATCAGTTAGGCCAAATAAAATTATACCTGAGTTTACTGTAACCCGACCGACCCGCTGAAAACACCCCCGACTCCTTTTTTTTTTTATTGAAATAAAAAAAAGTTAAAAAAAAAAAGTTTTTTTTTTTGTTTTTTTGTTTTTTTTTAATAATTATGTTCACGCTATCACGGCCGACTCATGTGCTCATTGTCCTGCTGTTGGAACTGATCCTCTTCCGGACTTGCGAAAAATAAATTAAACTGTTTTACCCCTTTGCAATAATTGCAAGTGATTGGGAAAAGAGCCAGTTGTTGCCATGCCTTTTGAGAAACAATAACACATACACAATTTCATATTGTTATCTATTGTAGTTTTTAAAATACCACATTTTCCCATTCATCAAAGCTCATCGCCACCTTAAATTAACTTCGCCAAAAAATAAAATAAAAAAATAAAATAAAATGCCTACCTACCTACCCAATTTTTTTCAGCAATGTTACAGTAAACACAGGTATAATTTTATTTGGCCTTATTGTAGTTGACGATATCAGTCGTTGTAGATGGCGTTATCAGTCATTGTAGTTGACGATATCAGTCGTTGTAGTTGACGATATCAGTCGTTGTAGTTGACGATATCAGTCGTTGTAGTTGACATAGTTTACGCTGTCAGTACGGCTTAAACAAGGTCGAAATTCTAGGAAGAATTTTGTCCAAATGAAGTTCTCAATTCCAAGTTTTCCTTCTTTGTATCATATCAGAAACTTCTCTTTCCATTCACTGACATGGAGAAGTCAGCAGTTTGAGAGAGAATTTTAGCACACTTCTTTCCCTGTTGCTTGTGCCCTGCGCTGACAGTATCTTGAGACCACAATTTATTCAGTTGTTTGAATCTTTGTTTTGTTTTATATTTCAGTTTGGTATGGCAGTAATGTAACGAAGATGCAGCAGCAAATACCATCAGTTCCTCCTCCAGTACTTTATGGAAGTCATTGTGAAACATTCTACACACTTTTTCGAGATAACAGCCTGATCTGATCCTCAGTATATAAAATATTACATTTAACACTTCTGAAAAAAATAGACATGTTTATATGTTTACGGACTAGAACTTCTGTATTCCAATTTAAGTTGGAGAAGTGAGAACAAAATCTGCACTCTATAATGTATGTAACAGTATATATAATCAGTTACTGAGACTAACTTGTGTATATGCATGATTTTAATCAACACAATTTCATCCAGTTGTTGTGCATGTACATTTTTACATGTCTGATTTTGTGTAAAATATGTACGTATGTTATAACATGTATGTAATTAAACAGAACATATAAAGAAACTACAGGCTAATCTTCGTTTTATTATATGGTCAAATGTTGCATAATGTCGTCTGTTTGCCACTCAGTCAACACCTTGAACTGCACTCAGTCAACACCTTGAACTGCCTTTAATTGTTGGCCAATAGGGCTTATGTCATGGCCTGTTGTCTGTTATCCGTCTGTCGTCCGTCAGTTAACTTTTGATGTCGGCACTCTAGTACCTTCTGTTTTCGTCCAATCTTTAACTTGACCAGATTCTTAATATTAATGAAAACTTGAATGAGTTCGAAAACTACCAATATCGGATAATAAAATTCAGAGTTATGGCGCTTGAATTAATGAAAAATGCTATAGTTTGCCTTGTCAACACCCAAACACCTTTATTTTTCATTCAATCGTTAACAAACTTGGCAAGGGTCTTAACATAGATAAAAGTGTGTAGGAGTTCGAAAACAAACAATATTGGAAAATAGCCATCAGAGTTATGGCCCTGGAGGCCTGGACAAATGTTAGCACGACGGTCTTGCGAATAATATTCCTTGTCCGCAAGACCGTCGTGCGAATTATATTCCTTATCGGCACGACGGTCGTGCGAATAATATTCCTTATCACCACCACCGTCTTGCCAATAAATAGAGGGTATTTGTTGGTTAAGAGTGAATAGAATATAGGCGAATTCATCGAGAAGTGAGCAAACGTATATAGCACGAGTGAAAACATTTATGGTATGGTACGACGGCAGTGACCAATACTGGTATCTTAGCCGCGGGTGGTGCGCTTAGTCAAGCAGTTGACCATTTTGGACAGTGCATAGAGGGATGGTCCTCCCCGACCCTCGTGCACCTATGGCGGGGAGAATAAACGGACCACCACTTTGGTGATCGAAATTAAAAAAATAAAATTGGACAGCTGAATTTAAAGCTGTATCTGCGCGGACGGCACTATCCTCCACTTGGTTCCACTCACTAACGTTTCTCACGAAGAATGAATTTGTATAAAAAATCAAAATTGCCATGTGTCCCTTTAAAACCGCTATCCCGCCAACAACAGGGAATTTTTACAACAAAAGTACTTCGTTTCTAAGCCTACTAACGATAAGGTATATGTGTAACTTACATATGTTGCGAATCTAAACTATGTAAGTACATTATCAACGCTTTAACCAGACAGGCAAACCACTACTGTCCGTCGAATTAAGAGTTAGCAACTCTACATACTCAATTACAGGTATTTAAGTATCCATGAAAATATTTTGACATCTTCTCGAACATTTGCATTATTTTATAACCTCAACACATGGATAGAGTTTGGAAGAACGGTAGGCGAAATAGCCAAATGTACAATGTAAGAATTCCCATAAGAAAACATTTTCGGTGACATTTGTTACTTACTAGTGACTTTCCTTGTATTTAATTTTGCATGATTAACAGTGCTAAGTTTCGTGTGTATGACATAATCATGCCAAACTGATAAGCATATGCACACTTTACCATTTTACAGCATTAACTTATCTGCAATATGTTGTAAATTAATAAATGAATTAACAACCCCTTTCTTACAATACGAGCTTTCAGCTTCCGCAAGACACTTATTAAAGTAGCTACCCCGCCAACAGCGATCAAATTTAACAACAAATTACATCATTTGTAAACCTACTGACAACGAGGTGTATAATATAACTTACATATTTTGAGAATCCTAACTTTATAGATACAATATAAACGGCTTTAACCAGCCAGGCCAAACCGCAAAATTGTCCTGAGTGTCGAATTAAGAATTATCAACTCTAAATTATCATACTTTTATCCATAGATCTACATACTCTGGATTCGAAAGGGAGGATTTCTTAGGTTTATAGTCCCTCTACCATTTGAGCCCTGAGGAAGAATCCCCCGTTGACTCGGTATTATGTTTGGACTAAAAAGATTTTGATTTTGAATTTGAATGACTCCGCCTCAGAGTCGACCAAAGTGTCTGATTTGTGTGCCAAATATATAATCATAGCACTGGCGGTTAATTTAACCTAATTTTGCGTGCTATGTTTATGGGTGTGTTTGGTGGTGTTTATGCTTTTTTTTAGCTGGGTGTATGTGTGTTTGGGCAACTGCATTACTTGTTATATAGGGTTTGGCCTGGGATGACGGGCCGTGGGGCGATGTGGGATACGCGTACTGCCCTGCTTGTTGCCTGGCCTAGTACCGTATTTATATTAATATCCAGTGGTTATAGCCCTCTGGAGTCGAAACATATTGTAAATCCAATTTATCCGCCGAATAATAATTTACCTATAAATACTTGCACGTGTAGGTAAGGGTTATTCGCGCATGCTCCTTGCGCCACGTTACGCACCGTCTTACGAATTTATCACATCTAAGAAACCTAGTATACATATCGTTGTTAATTTATTTGTTTTGAGAAAATTATTTCAGATAGCTGGCTATTTCAAAAACAAGTTCAAAGACAATTCTGTGTTCTATACAGTGAATTTGTTTTAGCTTTACTAAAAACGAACTAAATAACAAAAAAATAGGTTCGTTTGACCGTATGTTTAACTGCGACCTGGGCTGCGACAGTGACGTGACTCGGCAAATTGAAAAAAAAAGAATATATATACATATCGTTGCAGATTTGTTTATTATGGGAAAAGGTTTTAAGTTAGCTGGCTAATTCAAAGACACGTTAAGAGCTAACGCTTTCTTCTATAAAGTGATGTCTGTTATAGCTTTACTAAAAACGAACTAAATAACAAAATATCCGTTCATTTATCCGTAATAATTCGAAACTGCGACATTGACGTGACATGGCAAATTGTTAATATATATATATATATTCAGATCGTTGCTGATTTGTTTCTTTTGGGAAACGTATTTAACCTAGCTGAGAGATTTATTCTATAAAGTGACTTCTGTTTTAACTTTAACAAACGAAATAAATAAGATGACCGAATGTGAAACTGCGACAATGATCATGTGATTCGGCAAATTGTACATATACATGCATAATGATACATGTAAGTACATAAGTTAGCTGGCTCATTAGGTAACTCAACTTGATTTTGGCTTCAGTTGTGTTAATCCTGTTATAATTCAGTCACATGTATATTAGGTATGTGGTTCAGTATAAACAGGATATTCATTTAGTGGTATATTGTTCCATATTCATGATATTGCACGCCTGGCCTTCTAATTCAAACCGTTTGGTACCGAATCTACAGTACGGTCGACATGTCTGTGTCGGCATTTGTATTTTGATACAATTCAGTTTGTCACCATGTGTGCCAATAAACAGGATTTTATGACCTCAACACATGGAGAATATTTTGTGTTTTAAAATTTGCCTGTTGTTGGCGGGATGTCGGAGTTGAGGTCTAGATAGCAAATAATTACGTTGCGACAGCTATTATTAATTTTTCTTATATGCTTTGTCGTCATATAAGGGCTATGCATGTTCTATACATGTCCTCTTTTTTTCTTGTATCCCCCTAATAGTTTAGAAGTATTTTGAATTTTTAATCTCAGTTAATTTATATGCTGATTTGTCAATAAACTTTTTTACTGTTCACACGTAGTTGTGTGTTTATTTGTTTTGCCATATTTTCACCTAAATATCTATTTTCCAATAATATATGTGTAAAATGAAACTATTTAAACAGAAGACAGAATCAAGTAGGATGATAGGGGATTGACTGGGGTGATGAACGGCAATTTGGTAAACCTGACTGTCTTTATATAGCCCCAGTTCATATAGATGGCAGCAAGTTCCATCAGCGCACACACACACCCGCACACACACACCCTTTCGATCTTATAATGTTTTTATTATGTATACATATGCATTCCGTATGCCATAATGGCACGTATGTTCTATACATACTGTATGGGTTATTTACATACCATATGAGATATATTCTTATATGGACCTTTCGAAACATACTGTACAGGGTTCTTCTTTTTCATACAAAAACACAATTTACCCATAATTTTACACAATACAACTGTTCACTAAGTATTATATTTGTTTTGTTTACATTACGAATTTGTAACTTGGAAACTCTCAACACTTTACATTTCTGTTTACAGTCGTGCCGATACAGAACAATACTATAGTCGTGCCGATTATTTTCTTTATTCCCACGACCGTCGTGCGGATAAAGAAAAT